>CBVK0100543746.1:0-17364 GCA_900067695.1 Picea abies | reverse complement strand
GTTCTCTTACTCCACAAAGCGTCTTCCCATGAGGGCTTTCACCATAAGGGGACCGCTTTGGAGTTCATCCATATTTACTTCTTATCAACCATGACAAAAAAAGAATGAGTCATATTCACATCAAACAATATTGGGTCCATTACCCAAGCCTTTGTGCTACAAGGCTTTCTTCAAGGGTTGACATCAATGACAACCAACCTTAATCAACATGTCCCACATAGGTACATCTACGAAAAGAAGGATTTCTTGGACATCTCCTCGTTGGGAGATACTTATTCATATGCTGTCAAAATTGAACAGGAATTTAAGCAGTAGAATAAACTAGAGTTCGGGTATGCAAATATGCAATAAAAAAAGCATGGAAAAGGTGTCCCTAACTGATATAATAGGGGATAGAGAAAGGAAGGAAAACCTAAATACATTCAGTCCAATCCATGTGCAAAGAAAGGTAACATGAATAACAAGAAAGACATTGGAAAATATTGTGAGTTCCACAAAATCCCCTAGCACAACACTAATGAAAGCGACTCAAAATAGTCATTATTTTCCAATCTTAAAGAAAAAGAGTCGATCCTCAACTCGAAATATGATTTGGAGCAAGATAATGGAAATTGGATCATCAATGTAGAACCTAGTGCTACCATCACAATCAAAAAGATCCAAACAAACGAATTAGAGGAGCTTGAGGAAGGGGAGCCCTTCTTCCATCCATAGATGTGGGTTAAGAGAACCCCACTACATTTCATTATGGACAGCGGGAGCTAGAAGAACTTAATCTCATACGAGGTCATCAAGCAACTGAAGTTGTTGATGATGCCACACCCCCAACCATACACCATTGGTTCGTTGATCCATGAATGATACTTTCATGCCATCTAGAAATATCACATGTCTGAAGACATCAAGCCCTTCAAAGATTAGGTACTTGTTGATGAATGTAAATGACACACTGTCAACTGGAAGGTCAAATCCGGACCGAGGTTGTCTAAATAACCCAAGTCGTTTGGGATGAAATGACCTGATGGGTTTAATGGATCCGTTGGCCAACTAAAGTACTAGAACGAAATGAAACTAACCTATAAAGCTATTATACTAAGGATGTAATTTCAATAATTTAAAAACGTCAAAATAGAAGTATGGCTATGTGTATATGGTTTTGAACAATGTATATACAATTTGCTAGTTTTGTTGAATGTCTTACGAAATCGTTGTTTTTTGGAAATTGTTTATGAAGTAGATAAAGAAAGCACATACATTTTATATTTTTCTGTTTTATATTTAAAATCTAAAGAAGTAAATAATACTAATTAAACACAATTGAAATAAGAACATAATAACAATCAAAACCAATTTAAACTATTCTTATTTCATTGATAAATAAACTAACAAAAGAACTAGAATACAAGTAAACTAACATGTGGTTAATCACCTAATGAGTTATATGTCTCTGCAATTCAAACTCCCAACTATCCTACCTGTGAGGAAAACCTGTAATAGGCTGGTACTAACATTCCCAGAAGAAAACTCAAAGGTATTTTTGGAGCAGGAACATAAGAGCAGAGTAATAAACACGCAGATATAGTGATCTTGCAATGATGAACACTTATAGTGAAAGAAATTTAATATTAAGCATTCATGTAATACATCATTTAACATTAAGCATAAATCAATGATATTTAAATGAAATAATGATCACAAATGTAATATATGAACAACAAATTACAGACAGAATTGAAGTGCTGAATAATATGAAGTATCATACGATCATAAGACTAAAGCTATGATAAATGTAATAACATTCCATAATATAAAAGGAAAAACACAATGGGTAAGCGCCACGCTGGTCTAAAGACGAGGAGTGAGAAGCTTGTCCATACAGTCTTGAAAGTTGCATGTCCATAATTGTGTCCAAAAATACAAGGTCCCCTCACCACCAAGAGTGAACAGTATTTAAACTAGTTCAGGATTCAAATGCTCATATCATACAAGATAGAGTTGAATCCACAAAAAATAGACAATATTACAAAAATAGTGAAAATAGTAACCACTCATGCATGAGTTGGTTTTGTCTAAATAAGCCAAAGTTTTATAAACATAGAAAAGATAGAAACTACTGAATATTTGAACATATGATTCAAAGTGTTTGATCCATGCAATCAACAATGTAATCTTCCATTTCCTGTAAATAGCAAAAACTGATTTGATATTCAGAAAAAAAAATTGCTAATTATTATTCAAAAGAGACTGGCTACAGATCATAGATTTTGTAGCTAGTCTTATTTTTATCAAATGAAATAAAAAATGAGATCTACTTATTTCATTTTTTCATAACAGAATTGAACGAAATCAAAACAAAATTGTTTTACCATTAAAAATTAGCCAAAGAGGGATCTGACAGTTCAGAATTTATAATTTCTTTGAAACTGGTTGTGTTCTTAATGACTATATTCCCGACCCTTTTGAATCGTTTATTATCCCTCTCTGTGTGTGCCTTCAGGTCAAGGTTCTCTTGTTTCAACAAAGAATTCTGAGCAGCCAAGCGTTTAACTCGAGCCTGTAAGAGTGGAACATCTGTATAGTAATGCTATATCCTGTCAAGACAACTATCACAGTGCACCGGGGTAATGGAAGATGGACATGGATCATAGTCGACAAGGGGTGTTTCATTTTTACCTGTGGTTTGTTCCAGGTTGTGACCGATACTCTAAAATCCTTCTTTACCCTTAAGACACAGGGGTAAATTGGTCATGGAATCATACTTCTTATCATGGGTAATAACCTCTCTCCTGGAACACTAATTTTCTGGGTCTTCACGATCCAAGAAATTGCCTAAATCATGATTTGAACACCGATCATCGATCATGATCGGATCGTTCGAGCTCAGATGATTACTCTTTCGATTTCTTAGTTTTCTTGAAATCAAATGACCAACATTCTTATTCTTGAAACTTAAATCCATGCTCTGTGGTTTCTTTCCCTTACAAAAATTATTCACAATAGGTTTATCATTAACGTTTAAACTAGAATCGTTCATAGGCACATGCTGATCCTTTTATTTTAATTCGACAATTACTTGTTCCATAGATCTTCCAGGTGAAAACCTACATGGTAATTCTTTATCCATAGGGGTTTCATCAACACCAAAGACCAATTCAATAAATTTAGGGCCATCAATTGAATTAACGACTTGGATTTCAGTTACTGGTATCTCTGAATTAGGGTTTATAATTAAAAGAGGGTTAACTGTAGCGTCGGCCTGGGTGAAGCCATTTCTGATCAGAAAGGTCTCCCAATTGTCACCTATTTTTGACAAGTGATAAACCAACAAGATTTTGACGAGTCCATGGTGAAACAAACTCGAATTGATACCCTGTCGCTTATAGTGCTTGGACATTTTATAAAGACTCATAAACAGGTAAAAAGGAATATCCAACTCAAACCCTATAAAATTCATAAGAAGACGAATGTGGTACAAAGAAACTATCCCATATCGGCCTTCACATGTAACAAACTGCTTCAAAATTAAAAGGAGATTGTGCCATCTAGGTTTTAACAGAGCAATAGGAATACCTTTTGTACAACAAGTGGTTTCATGAGAAGCCATGAATAAACTCCATGGGACATCATCTAACTTAGAGTTCTTAAACCACCTCTCGCCTTTTAATGGGAGTCCTGTTTCCTTTCTCATGAAATCCTCTGTTAATTCCAACTGTATATCCCCAATATTGGCTCTAAAGTTGTCAAACATTTGTGAAAAATCTTTTGCAACCTGGAGATTATAGCCTTCGAACTTCTTGAGGAACACATCCCACCCATGATTCTTCAGGTCGTCAATTGTGTCATCATGGGATAGTAAATCTTGGCATCCGTTCGTCTTGATATGAACCACAGGTGCCATTACCACTATGACAAGGATACAAAATATATCAGAAGGGATAGGTTTAGGTTTCCAACAGATGAGCAAGAGAGACAGGTTTAAGCAGGATGTAATAGCATGAAAATCGCAGAGTCTGGGGGCTATCATAACTCAGACATGAGAATTGGGGAAAATGAAAACCAGAAGTTTCGTAAGAGTCCAAACCATTTCTCACTATGAGTGTCAAATTCTATAGAGTACAAAACCCTATGCGCATAATGAATGGTCTCATTAATGTTTCAGGCCAACAAGGTGAAACAAAGATGCAAGTACAACATGCATGTACTAATTTACATGAATGATGATATGACAATTGAACTCATGAGGGAAATATCAACATTTAATCAAAGTTCTTGTGCATTCAAACATTTCCACAGTGAACTATAGAACCAATGAATTCATAATAACCATAATACACAAAGATTTCGATAGTGGATTAATCAACCATTTCATAAGATTTGAATTTTAATCATACATGGGTGACTTTAAAAAATAAATATTTCTAAGGTAAAAGATTATGAGACCAATCCAAGTTTTATGTTTAAACTCATGCTTACAGTCATGAATTAAAAATAAAACAAACGAAAAACAAAAACTCAATAAGGTAAACTTAACCCAATCATCGCCTCGAAACTCAGAAACATAAATATTTACAAATAGAAGGTGATGGAAGCTACAGAAAGGTATGATATTTTTGCGGGGACTTTGAATGAGAATCAAAATTATTGGTGGATTCCAACAATGGTGACATACTAGGCGAAGCAGTTATCACTACATCACCATAAAATTCATGTTAGGGTGAATCAAAAGAAATGATTTTTTCAGAAATAGTTAACAGCAGGTAAAGCATATTGATCATAACTTAGAAAATAACGCAGTTTAGCATCAAATGTATTTCTCTCTAAAAGAATTTCATGCAGTGTCTAGCTTAAATTACGAGCGTAGCCATTGTTTACACAGTTGAACTAGATATTCTTGATAGGGCCACTGCTGCTAGCAGGCATCCATAGCCTTGACAGGGATGTCATTTGACCCACTCTAGTACCTCTATCCTGTCCAAGAGTCATCCATTTATGAGATGAGACATATTTTCACTTTGATCAAATTGAAAATAGATTTGAGGATATTCTTAAACCCAACATTGCTTTGCTTCCAACAGGCCTGTTCAGTACCCTTACGAAGTGGCCTTGGTATCATGCATGCATTTACCCACTGCCAACAGACCTGTTCAGCGTCTCGGTGAGTTTACATACACTTCCCATACATTATCGTGATTTCAACCCTCTATAATTTGCTTGTAGTTTGTATAAATTAATAATATTCAAGAGAGCAGGGTGATATTGAAAATCGTGTAGCTTGGAATGAAAAATTTGACATTTTACCAATTATTTTTCTATTTTGATGACCTTCATCATTATTTGGACACTTAGATTTCAGTTAGGAAATCATCTTGAGGATGAAAAGGTACAGTTGAGTTGTTTTTCTCAAAACAGGGACAGCGTTAGAAGTTTATTAATGTCAATCACGTCTACTTGTAATCTCAATGAGAAACCAGAGACACTGATTTGAACAGAAAACCACTTCTATTGATCTAAGTTTTAGCTCTTACTACTCAAGTTCTTGGAAAGTTATCAATTGTTGTGAACGAAAAATTATGATTCCCCTTCCACAAATGAGATGGTGACTTAGACATAATTATTCAGAAAACACATCAAAACCAAGAAAAATGAAAAGAACCAAAATAAAAAACAGAAAATAAAATAAAATAAAATATTTACAAAAGAGCGGAACAGAAACCATCAAGTGAAATAATTTTTGAGAGAATGGCCATTCACTTGGAAAGTGTCTGGTTGTCCCTCCAAATTATGCAGACGGAAAGAGCTGGGACCCAATTTTTTAGAAATTACAAATGGTCCCAGTCATAGATTCTGGAACTTGGTGTGTTCCCCCTTTCCCTCGTGAGCTTTGTACCACTTGAGAACCAACTCTTAGACATCGAAATTCCTATATGAAGAAGAATTTGAATCAAACCAACTTTTTACAATTTGCTGATGCTGATCCAATTTCTTCTTTGCTTGTGTTCTCACTTCCTCCAGTTTTAATAAGGCATTTATTCGATTTTCTAGAGGAGGGAACTCCTCTTCTTGAACTTTCTGCGACAATTGCAGAGAAGGAAGTAAAACATGCGGAGGGAGAATTTCTTCTCTTCCGTAGACAGGGAAGAAAGGGGAATTGCCAACAAAGGCTTTTGGGGTTACCCTATCAACCCAAAGTGAATTATACAGTGCATTGTGCCAGTTCTTGTGATTTTCTGAGACTGTTATTTTAATAATATTGATTAATTTTTTGTTTGTTGATTCTACTAGGCCATTTCCTTGAGGGTAGTAGCTTCCAGAATACTTCAGTTTAATCCATTTTTCCATAGAAAAAACATTTATATCAAGGGATGAAAAGTAAGAGGCGTTATAAAAAACCAGACATTCGGGAATGCCGAATCGAGTGATGATATGAGATTTCAGAAAAGATACTACCTGATTTGTGTTCACCACTTTTAAAGGTACAACTTCGGACCATCTAGTAAAATAATATATTGTTGTAAGGATATACTTGTGCTACTGCGAAGAATAGGGATTAATTGGTCCTATGATGTCAAGGCCCCATTACTGAAATGGGGCATCTACAGTGACAGACTGCAAAGGGAATGCTACCTTTTTCACCTGTCTTGCAGCCTTTTGGCAAATTATTCATTTATGACACAACGCATGGGCATATTTAAACAAGGTAGGCCAATAGTACCCATCTCTTAGCTCTTTGGGGGCAGTGGTATCTCCACCGAAGTGATCACCAGCTTCACTTGCATGAAGTTCATATGGTACTTGTTCTACCTCTTCCTTCTCTAAACAATGCATAAGAATACCATCAAAGTTATTTCGAAACAATACATCATTTATTAACTGGAACGATGCAGATTTAAGCCTAAGTGCTCTTCTGTTTTTAGGATCAAGATTGTGGGGAGTATATCCATGTGTCAAATAAAATCTAATGTTCTCATACCAAGAATTGGATGTAACTTATGCACAACTGATCTATTTTTGGTTGTGTTGATTTACAGTTGAGGCGTTCATTTGACTTTGTTGTTCTTCAACTGAATCGGCCACTAGTTTACACAAGCCTTAGCCTCTAATAATTTGTGCAAGAGTTATTTCAAGGTCATATTCCTCTAACGAAGTCATCCAATTTTCCCTTTTCTCGCCCAACTCTTTTTGTACTAACATGTTTCTCATAGCAGGATAAGGAACAATAACCTTGGTTCTGGAATTCAAAAGGTAAGACTAGAAGTGGTTCACTACTTTGAAAACAACATATGCCTTATGATCTACTAATGGATAATTAATCTATGCTCCTTTAACATATGAGCTCATGAAGACAATGGGTATTTCATTTCTTTCAATGTTTTTCTACGTAGGTACAACAACATAACATCAGTTGGAAGCAAAGGTGTAAAGAGTGAAATACTGAGAAAAATCGAGACTCATCAAGGAAGGGGCTTCTATTATTGATTTCCTAATTGAGTCGAAAGCCTGAATTTATTGTGGTTCCCAATGATACAAAACATATTTTTTATTTAAATTCTTTAATGGGCTTACCATTTCCGAGAAACTTGGGACAAACCTTCTGATGAAATTAATCTTGCCCAAAAAGGACTGCAAGGATTTTTTGGAAGAAGGAGGGGGGAGTTTAGAAATAGCTTGGGTTCTTTCAGGGTCAATAATCATTCCATCCTTAGATACTATAAACCCAAGCAATTTACCTTTCTCCACCGCAATGACCAATTTCTTAGGGTTGAGAGATATGTCTCACTTGCGACATCATTCTAGGACAACCCTGAGGTGAGACAAGTGATATTTCTTGTTTTTATAGAAGATGGTGACATCATTAAGGTATACCACGACTGATTGGTTAATGAGGCCATAAAAAGAAATATCCATTTCTCTCTAAAAAGTGGCATCGACATTTATCAGTCCAAAAGGCATTTTCCTGTAGGCATAAGTGCCCCATGGGGTGTGAAAGGTGGTTTTAAGTTGATCCGAGGGGGACATGAGGACCTAGTTGTATCCTGAAAAATCATATAGAAGAGATAGTCTTTCGGAACCAGACACTTATTGTAGGATTTGTTCCATTGGAGGAAAAAGGTAGTTGTCTTTATCAAATGTTCGGTTTAATTTCCAAAAATCGACACCAAGTCAAATTTCACCACTTTTCTTCCTTACAGGGAATAAATTAGACACCCATTCCATGTGCCTAAACGGGAAAATGATCTTTGCAATTAGTAATTTGTTTATTTCTTTTTTAACAGTGGGTTCCAATTTAGGATGAATCTTCCTCAATTTCTGTTGAAAAGGATGAGTCTGGGGTTTCATAGGGATAACATGTTTTATGATGTTAGGGTCAAATGTTTTCAAGTCATCATATGTCCAAGAAAAAACATCTTTAAGTTCTTTAAATAGCTTTATAAAAGAAGACATTTCTTTCTCGGAACATCCCTTTCCTAGATTAATATTTTGAGGATTATCCTTTGTTCCTAAATTAACGGTTTCATAAATCAAAGAAGAACTATTAGTTTTACAATTTACTATCCCTCTAAATTTATCATGCAAGTCATAAAATTTCTCTAGTTTTATGGCAGATCCGGGGATAGAGTTTACCAGCTTGGATGTTGATTCAGGAGATTGAGGATCATATATTACTGTGAAATTTCAGAGGTTCTCATCGTGAGTACCTTCATCAATGAATGCATCTTGGAAGGTGTCTTCCATATGCATGAAGTTGATAATATGTTGGTCATCATCGAATACTCTCCAATTTGTAATGTTATTCGGGAATGACGGTCTGAAAAACAATTCAATTGAAAACACATTAGGGGAATGACCTTCAATAGGCAATAGCTTAGAAGCAACATTGGCCAATAAATCATCTTCTGAATTACTCAATCTAGGAATGGAATTTATGTTGAATGTTGAAAATTTATGCATTAGACTCCATACCTCTGTTTGATAGCTTTTCAGATGTGGTGATAAGCAATGTATAGCGTTTCTTACATGCATAACCATGATTTACGAATCACCAAATACTATCAAATTCCACACGTTCATATCTAAGGATTTCTTGAGTCCTTGTAGAAGTGCTTCGTACTCAGTCATGTTTAGTACATTCAAACTCTAACTGACAAGAAATAAAAGTCTTATTACTTGTAGGATCGATGAGTACACAACCAACACCTGCTCCTTCTTTGGATTTGGATTCGTCAAAGTATAAGGACCAGATTTGTGCATCATTGGAATTACTTGGCATAGTTGGCAAAGAGGATGCCTGAGTATAGGTTACAACTTCAGATTGCTGTGCAGGATCAGTGATGGGAGAGATTTCATTCATGAAATTACCGAAGAAGGTATTCATTCCTTGTGTTTCAAATGAATTAGCATATGTAATGAAAGGTTCATTTGTATCATTCATATCTGTTATAGTATGCTTAAGATAATGTTCTCTGTTTATCCTGATTTTGTTGGGTTGTCCATTTTCAGGCAACCACAAGTGAGACCAATATGTGGCAAAGTAACTGTGCAGCTGTTTTGACCAATCCTTTCTTAAAAAAAAGCCATAAAATTTACAGATATCAACAACAATAATATCGATTATCTTATGAACCTTAGGATTGGATGATAGTCTAATCAGTATATTCTTAAGCTCACCAATTACTTTAACGTTTGTTTGATCTAGCTAAATGATTTTGAGATCAGAAGGCTTAACTTCTGCATTAATTTTTTGGCATACAGATAGAGGAATCATGTTTGATGATGCACTGGAATCGACCATACAATTATGTATGTTTCTATTAAAAATTTCAAAGGTTAACAAAAAAGGAGGGACATTTTTCCGAGTGCTAACAACAGAATTCTGCTGATTTTTTGTTGTTGTCCCTAAAGAAGTTTTATTTACATTGGATACATTTTTTTCTGCAAAATCCCTTTTGTCTAGTGGTTCAGATGTATTTTTAGTTGGGATGTTCTTAGCTACGTTTGAATCAATTTATGCTGCTTTTTGGCTGCTAGAGTCGCTCTTTTTACTGTTTTCAGTGATACTTTGAAGAATTTTCTGTAAAATAAGGGGAAATTTTAGCAGTTCAAAAACAAAAATATTATCCCTCAATTTTTTTTAGATCTTCAATTAAATCGTATTCTAAAACTGGGGTTGTTAAGATTTATTTAATTTCAGTTTTCTTTGACTTCTTTGGAAGCACATTTTTACTTTCTTCAGAAGGGGGTTTGTTTTGCGTTTTGCTTCTTGTGTTGTAGGGGTGGACAGTTTTGAAATTCGCTTGGAAAATACTGTCCGATAAGTGACCAAAAATAGGGGGAGATGAATCTTCCTCTTCTGGTATCTCTTCCTCAACTACATCTTCAGAACTTTCAAGAGGAACAGAGGTAGAATTATCATGTGCTTCTAAGATGGTTTGCAAATCATACTGTAAACTTTCAAAATTTAGACCTTTTGTGGTTGGGTTTGGCCGGTTGGGAGGAAAAGGTTTTTTGAAAGGAGGTTTAAAAATTCCTTTTCTTGTGTATGACTCCTCATCTGATATCTTCAAGTCAATGACCTGATTGGATAGTTTTTGGAAAGATTTCTTCAAGCTCTCCAATTCTAAATTTTCTTGTTGATTTTTAGTTTGAGGAGGCCTAGTGAGAATCTCTATTTTCTTCTTAGAGGATGAGGTTGTTTCAACTTCACTGCTAAGATTGTATTTTAGGCTCAATATATCTTTCTCAATTTGAATTTCTAACAACATGTTCTTTTTAGACCCTTTGACCCATATAGCTATGTTATTGTGCAAGGCTTTGGCATAATATGCAACAATTAAACTTTCAATGGGCATCGAATCTGCAGGGTTTTTGTTCTTTAATGTCAAAAATATTTGGTTAAAGTCCTTCACATTTTCCTTAGGATTCATTTTTAAGCTGGAGACTTCCATAACCAAGACTTCAGGAGATTTATCATCTCCAAATTTTTCCAAGAAACAAGTTTCAAACTTGTCCCAAGAGATGATGGTTTGGGGCTATTGAGAAAAATACCATGTGGAGGCATTTCCCTCAAAAGTATAAGGAAATAATCTGCATACTACATCCTCGTGTTCAACACTTTGGAGTCTAATGGCCAACATAAATTTTTTGATGTGATCTTCAGTGGATTTATTTGAATCCAGATCGAATTTAGGAAGCCATTTCTCTAGATTTTTCGGTAATGGGTGTTGGGGTCCAGGCACAACCACGACATCTTGATCGAGCCAAGGTCTGGCAGGATTATTTTGGTTTTCCATGGGAGTTGGTGGTGTCGAAGGCTGCGATGGTTTTGATGAAGAGCTGCCTTCTTCTGAAGATTCCCCTCCTGAAGAGGATGGAGAAGAATTAGGTGGAGATGGTAGAATATCGGGTCCTCCTGCTCTAGGAATGAGTGTTTCAATAGGATTGGTGGCATTTCCACCTAAATGGTTTTAGAGCATACCAATGCCTTGAATTTGTTCTCGGATATCTGAGAAATCAAGGGGTTGATTAAGTGTCCTACTAGGTTGTCTGATATGGGCTAAGGCACTATGCGTTCTTATGAGTGACTGACGAACAATTTATTGGATGTCAGCCCCTTAAGGAACTGGTGTCACTGGTTCAACGGGAATCTTAGGGTTATCATTTGAGGTAGTTGTTGTTTCAAGTGTAACATTATTGTCTGAGAGACTACGCATTACGACAGGAGTGCGAGTGTGTAGGGGAGGAGTCTTGTGACCTCCATGTGCCATCAATTTATTTCAGGCCCTCCTTATACTGCCATTTGTTAATGAGCGTAAATGACACACCGTCAACTGGAAGGTCAAATCCAGACCGGGGTTGTCTAAATAACCCAAGTCGTTTGGGATGAAATGTGAGATCGGAAGAGCGTCGTGTAGGGAAAGAGTGTAGATCTCGGATAGTGAAAATAGTAACCACTCATGCATGAGTTGGTTTTGTCTAAATAAGACAAAGTTTTATAAACATAGAAAAGACAAAAACTACTAAATATTTGAACGTATGATTCAAAGTGTTTTCTCCATGCAATCAATAGTGTGATCTTCCATTTCCTGTAAATAACAAAACCAATTTGATATTCAGAAAAACAATTGCTAATTATTATTCAAAAGAGACTGGCTATAGAATCATAGATTTTGTAGCTAGTCTTATTTTTAGCAAATGAAATAAAAAATTAAATCTACTTATTTCATTTTTTCATAACAGAAGTGAACGAAATCAAAACAAAATCATTTTACCATTAAAAATTAGCCAAAGAGGGATCTAACAGTTCAAAATTTATAATTTCTTTGAAACTGGTTGTGTTCTTAATGACTATATTCCTGGTCCTTTTGAATTGTTTATTCTCCCTCTCTGTGTGTGCCTTCAGGTCAAGGTTCTCTTGTTTCAACAGAGCAATCTGAGTAGCCAAGTGTTTAACTCAAGCCTGTAAGAGTGGAACATCTGTATAGTAGCGCTCTATCCAATCAAGACAACTATCACAATGCACTAGGGTAATGGCAGATCGACATGGATCACATTCGACAAGGGGTGATTCATTTTTACATGTGGTTTGTTCTAGGTTGTGACCGATACATGAAAATCCTTCTTTACCCTTAAGGCTCTCCCTCTCTGTGTGTGCCTTCAGGTCAAGGTTCTCTTGTTTCAACAGAGCAATCTGAGTAGCCAAGTGTTTAACTCAAGCCTGTAAGAGTGGAACATCTGTATAGTAGCGCTCTATCCAATCAAGACAACTATCACAATGCACTAGGGTAATGGCAGATCGACATGGATCACATTCGACAAGGGGTGATTCATTTTTACATGTGGTTTGTTCTAGGTTGTGACCGATACATGAAAATCCTTCTTTACCCTTAAGGCACGGGGGTAAATTGGTCACGAAATCATACTTCTCATCATGGGTAATAACCTCTCTCCTGGAACACTGTTTTTCTAGGTCTTCACGAGCCAAGAAATGATCTATCTCATGATCTGAATACCGATCATCGATCTTGATCGGATCGATCGAGCTCAGATGATTACTCTTTCGATTTATTAGTTTTCTTGAAATCAAACGACCAACATTATTATTCTTGAAACTTAAATCCATGCTCTGTGTTTTCTTTCCCTTACGGAAATTCTTCACAACAGGTTTATCATTAACGTTTAAACTAGAATCGTTCATAGGCACAGGATGATCCTTTTCTTTTAATTAAGAAATTACTTGTTCCATAGATATTCCAGGTGAAAACCTACATGGTAATTCTTTATCCACGGGGGTTTCATCAACAACATAGACTGATTCAATAAATTTAGGGCCATCAATTGAATTAACGACCTAGATTTCAGTTATTGGTCTATCTGAATTAGGGTTTATAATTAAAATAGGGTTGAATATAGCGTCGTCCTGGGTGAAGCCATTTCTGATCTGAAAGGTCTCCCAATTGTCACCTATTTTCGACAAGTGATAAACCAACAAGATTTTTATGAGTCCATGGTGAAACAGACTCAAATTGATACCCTGTCACTTATAGCACTTGGACATTTTGTAAATACTCATCAATAGGTAAAAAGGCATATCCAACTCAAACCCTATGAAATTCATAAGAAGACGAATTTGGTACAGAAAAACTAGCCCATAGCAGCCTTCACATGTAACAAACTGCTTCAGAATTAAAAGGAGACTGTGCCATCTAGCTTTTAACATAGCAATAGGAATACCTTTTGTACAACAAGTGGTTTCACGGGAAGCCATGAATAAACTCCATGGGACATCTTCTAAATTAGCGTTCTTAAACCACCTCTCCCCTTTTAATGGGAGTCCTATCACCTTTCTCATGAAATCCTCTATTAATTCCAATTGTATATCCCCAATATTGGCTCTAAATCCGTCAAAAGGTTTTGCAAAATATTTTGCAACCTACATATTATAGCCTTTGAACTTCTTGAGGAACACATCCCACCCATGAGCCTTCAGGTCGTCAATTGTGTCATCATGGGATCGAAAATCTTGGCATCTGTTTGGCTCGATACAAACCATGGGTGACATTACCACTGTGACAAGGATGCAATAGATATCAGAAGGGATAGGTTTAGGTTTCCAACGGATGAGCAACAAAGACAGGTTTAAGTGGGATGCAATAGCATGAAAATCGCAGAGTCTGGGGGCTATCATAACTCGGACAAGAGAATTAGGGAAAATGAAAACCAGAAGGTTTTGTAAGACTCCAAACCATTTCTCATGATGAGTGCCAAATTCTACAGAGTACAAAACCCTATGCGCATAATGAATGGTCTCATTAATGTTTCAGGCCAGCAAGGTGAAACGAATACACAAGTACAACATGCCTATACTAATTTGCATGAATGATGATATGAAAATTGAACTCATGAGGACAATATCAACAGTTAATCAAGTTCTTGTGCATTCAAAAATTTCCACAATGAACTATAGAACCAACGAATTCATAATAACCATAATACACAAAGATTTCGATAGTGGATTAATCAACCATTTCATAAGATTTGAATTTTAATCATACATGGGTGATTTTTTAAAACGATATTTCTAAGGTAAAATATTATGAGACCAAGCCAAGTTTTATGTTTAAATTCATGCTTACAGTCATGAATTAAAAATAAAACAAATGAAAAAAAATGAAAAAAAAAACTCAATAAGGTAAAATTAACCCAATCATTGCCTCGAAACTCAGAAACATAAATATTTACAAATATAAGGTGATGATAGCTACAGAAAGATATGATCTTTTTGTGGGGACTTTGATTGAGAATCAAAATTATTGGTGGCTACCAACAATATTGTGTGATGTTGCTCCTCTTGAAGTTTGTGATTTTATTTTAGGAAAACCCTATATGTATAAATGTCATGTTGTTTATGAGTCCTAACCCCGTAGTGTCATTATCACTATGGGGGTCAGCCCAAAAAGGTACCCGAGGTAGTTTCACCTACTGCAATTTCATTGATATCAGTAAAACAATGCCAAAACGTAATTCCATGGTCTACAAAAGTTTTCCTCTTCATGGTTTGTTCAGAATGGGAATGAAAGGTCACTGAAACCACCATAGCTTCAAAACAAGGTATCTCTACACAATATAATTAGGTGGATAAGATTGTAGAGGGATATAGATACCTCTTCGCTTCACCTATAGAGGTGCCACTGCATTCTCAAATACTCAAACATGCCATTGATTTAATATATGGTGCTCCCTTTCCCAATGGTCCAATATACAAATGCTCCTTTTTGGAGAATGAGGAAATAAAAATCATATTCCTGAGCTCATCCGCATGGGCCACATTCGACCAAGCTCCTCACCTTGTGGAAGCCCAATTTTGTTGGTGTAGAAGAAGGATGGAACATGGTAGCACTATATTTATTTTAGATCCTTGAATACAATTATTTTCAATAACTGATACTCAATCCCCTAGTTGACATTATTCTTGATCATCTCAAGGGTGCCAAGTTCTTCAACAAGATCAATATGAAGTCAGACTATCATTATGTTCCAATATAATAAATTGATGTATGGAAAACAACCTTCACATCTAAATAAGGCCTCTTTGATTGGTTGGTCATGCCTTTTGGATTAACTCATTCTCCAATGACATTCATTGTAACATCCTTACTATAATCCTCGGTTTAATTAATGCATAATGTAGATATTAATGTGGCTATGCCCAAGCGACATAATATGCAGAATGTATTTTCTTATTTTTAATAAATATAATTTGATTCTAGTTGCTGGGGAATATGGACAAAGATGGGGGATGAGTTATCCATAAGAGAAGAGAGTTTTTAAGAGGGGTCCAAGGGGAATATTAATTATGGGTATTACTTCAGCCCATTTCCCTGAATTTTATTTTCATTGGGGATAACTTCTATTTTTTGTTTGAGGGTATGAGAGCCCAATCATTAAAATCATGTAAGAGGGTGGGTGTGAGAGTCACATCCAATAGTTATTGGAAGCATGGGGATGAATTAAAATCAACATTGGGAAAAGTGAGCAACCAACTATATTGGGAAATTAGAGGAAAATTTGTATGGGAGAGAAGGAGGCATCTTACACATTGATTTTTACATGAACAACAAGCAAAGAGGATGAGGAAGAGAGAATTGGAGCAAGAGAAAGAAGGTTGAGAAAATTTTGGAGCATGTTGGAGAAGTTTTGAGCATTTTGGGAGTTGAACATTGAAGAGATAGGTTGTCAGGCATGAAGAATGAACTCTTGTCAGAGTTGCATTGTAATAACAAGTGTTTATTGTTTTTTGTTTGTAGTTTTCCTGGAAACGAATTCTCTTGAGTTCCTAGTAGATATATTCTTGGTTGCATGTGCCAAAGAGACCCTGATAAATGAATGGGATTCTTGATGGACTAAGAGTAGTGAATAGGTACATTCCTTGGGTTGGGTAGGTCAAGAGGAAGAGAGATGGTGGAAATTGGGATAGTTGTAGGAGAATACCAGTGGGTTGTCGGATATCTAAGTTGTGAGGTGACAATGAGAGACACTATTTTCTTTCATATTCCTAGTCCTATCTTAGGAGTGACTTCTTGTTGAGATTTAGAAAAGCAAGTCTATGGTTGGGTGGAATGTCCATCCCAAGCAGCTGGTTGCATAAGTGTTTTAAAAATATAAGTGTTTATCTTTTTTCTTGAGTTAATTTATGAGTTTAACTATTGTTCATTTTAATCTATGCATGGTAATGACTTATATGTTGTTGTGGTAAATTTATTAGTTGCATTTACATTTTTAACTAATATGGAAAATTGCATGAGCTTGATTGTCATGTTGTTCATAATTATCTGTTTAAATGTATATGTTAGTTGGTTTTTAGTAGTAACAGTAAGGATATTGGTGCATGGTGCTTGAATCAGCATGCGTGATGGAAAATATTGTTGTGTGTAGTACAAAGCCTGTAGCAGTACAAATCCTGGTAATTTATAGGAATTTAGTTAGCATAATTTTTTTCTAATTTATCAGTATTTTCCTCATGTAATGTTCCTTGGTTAAGTTGGGGGACGTTACATATTGGTACCATACTTGTTGGTTCAACACCATACTTGTATGGCCAGAGATCAACATGAAGTTGGTAAATTCATCATCTCAATGTTTGATTTGTGTCAAATTTTGGGAAGATAGTAAAACCGGAGTGAAACCCCCAATTTTCTAAGCAAATTCAAGTTGGAATTGCACTCAAAATTCTTTTTATGGAGGGGTTATTTTGAATTCCAAGAGACTAAATTGTCTTAGATAGGTGCTCGATCATTTTCAAAATGGTCGCAATGGTCACGAGTGTTGGTCACTATAATTGCTTATTTAACTAAACAATCAAGTGCTACA
>CBVK0100543745.1:0-17364 GCA_900067695.1 Picea abies | reverse complement strand
ATATATATATATATATATATATATATATATATATATATAATTCTAAAAACACCACTTTGAAATGGAGTAAAAATAACCACTAAATATAACTTCTCGAAAGAAAAAAATAATAATAAAATAAAATAAACTCTAAAAAAAATCCATTTAATAAGTAATTGCATTCATAGCTACTTCAATACAGGGAGTAACTTTGTAAACTCTGTCTATGATTACAAACTACGCATAATCCTAACCAAAAGCTTCCAAACTTTAGTTTAGTGAAGATATCTTCTCAACATCAAGCCCTAACTCTCGTGAAAGCAAAACACCCCGTTAGTAACAACCCAAGCCTTGTCAAAACCAAACCATGAATAGTGAACGAGAATGTAGCATCGTAAACCCAATAGGGGTCGAAGGAAGGTTAAGCCCAATTCTCCTCAAAGAAAAAGGATGTAAGTCGCACCACTTTGAAAAAGATCCCATCTCAAAGAAACCATAGTCCACGTTAGGAAGTATCCTCATTCCTAGCTAGGAAAAGCTAGAAATGGAAATTGTCCTTTTTAATTCTAAAAGAACACCATTTGATAAATAGTACTAATGTATATAATTTTGTTAAAGCATTTTTGAAGACTTATTTCGATATCCATGACAACGCAATAGCTAGAGAAGTCTTCCTACTATGAGAGGAGTCTAAAGAGAATCACCTAGTACTTTTGTAATGATGAAAAGTGGTTCTTGCTTGTATGGCCAACCTCGTATACTCATATCATTTATGCCCTCGTAAGCAATGTTCAAAGAAATTGTATGTGGATTGAAATAGTCACATGCATTCAAGAAAGGCAATTTCCTTGTAATGAAATGGTGTGTATTAATGATTTAAAGAACATAGTTAATTAATTCAAGATGAAAGTAACTAAAAGTATCACTATTTCTTTGAGGGCAACATATAGAATGAATTTAAACAAAATACTACAATTCATTTAACCCTAATGGCATGAGGACAAATAGTTTACTTGGACAAATAATTGGCAAGGTGTTTTTTTAGAGAAATCAAACTTTTTTTTCAATAGAAAATTCGCACAAAAATTATATTATAATAAAAAAAAATTACATCATCTGAGATCCTTTATCGTGACTAATCCGATCCACTTGGATCGACATAATACTTATCAAAATAATACACACTATGATCTAAACAAGAGCAGACCAGTCTTGAAGTAAATAGTTACAAAATAAAAACACACACAGTGAAGTGTTAATATATAGAATATTAACAACTAGGGGCCTGTGAATACCTAATATATAGAATATTAACAACTAGGGGCCTGTGAATACTTTCAAAATCCATGCCAAAAGGTACAGTTCCGGAATAACAAAAATAGGAGAAAAACATAGGAATTAAAACATATCCACATGGAGAGTAGGTCCCGCATTCTCTCCATCCCAAGTGAAATATGAAATCCTTCCTTTTGTCGTCGAGAGGGCTTGCTTTGACAAGTGATCAGCCTCCCCATTTGCTTCTCTGAAAATGTGATGAAAGTATATACCTTTGAAGGTGACTATCAGATCCATAATTCTGCATTTCCAACCTTCAATATTGATAGCTTGGAGTTTCCCTTTCTGATCTAGCTAGTCAATAATCACCTTTGAGTCCCCAAAAAATTAAATATATTGAATGTCCAATGGCTTTGAGATGGTAAGAGCGGCCCAAGCTCCTAACAATTCAACTTTTGTATTTGATCCAGCTCCACAATTGAAATGTCATCGATAAACCTGGGAATTTGAACATTTTATGGTTCCCCCTGCGCCACAATTCGATCCTCCAGTTAAAAGAGCTCCATCGAAAAAAGACAACAAGTATCCATTAATCCTCATGATCAGATTCTGTCTTAATCTCTGAGAATTTTGAGCTGGTATATTTATATTGAGCACTCCTAATACCTTGAAAACCACTTCCCAAGCCGAGGGCGATTTACCATCAAAAATTGTTTTATTACGTTCTTTCCATATATACCAGCAGGTCAGGATTGGCAATCTTTTTGATACTTGCTTGTTCATTGTCCAAGAGTTCATACATTCTGTAAGGGAAGGTCCAGCCCATTGGATTTTAAAATTGAGAATATGTGCACATTTTTCCCAGACGGATTTTGCAAAGATACACTCAATAAACAGATGTGTGTTTTCTTCTACCATTTGATTACAGAGATAGCAATAACTCGGGCCAACCCAGCCTTTCTTTTGTAATATGTCCCAAGTTAGTATTATGTTATGTATAGCCAATCAGAAAAATAATATTACCTTCAATTGTAACTGTCATTTCCAAAAATGACTCTGCCACCCGCACCAAACCGGGAGCTCCTGAATAGATAAGATGGCATCGTAACATTTTTTTACAGTTAATTCTCCATTAGTGTCTCCACCCAACCATAGTAGTCAATCTTGACAGACAGTGACTACTTCTCTACTAATCATTTATCAAAATGCAAAATATATTATGATCGACTCATCCTAATCATTTATCAAAATGCAAAATATATTATGATCGACTCATCCTAGCCAACACACTTTATTATCACTAATCGATCTAGTTTCCCTCCTAAAGGAATCAGAGGGATCAAGACCTCATTCACCTTCTAAACTTAATGACAACCTATGTAAGAATAAATACTATATCCCCAAGCTCAAGTCTTGGTTCCAACAAACCCAACAATAGTTTCATGCAATCCAATCCCCCAAGAGAAATGGAGACATAAATAAGTTTTAATTAAAATACAAGGCTTACAAGTGTAATAAAATCACTTAATGACTTGGGTTATAAAAGTTGGGGTTTTCTTTATTATTAGCTTTTAAGGTTTTGGAAAAATAAGACCTCTGTGAAAGAACAGCCTTTCCTCAAAATGGGGGGCACTATTAATAATAACTTGGAGAGCATATCGGCCGGCCGGAATTTAGTGGCATAAAATGGAGTGGCATAGACGAAGGGTCAAGAGCATCTATGGGGTTCCCCGCCATTCCTCCATTGCAGTTCTTCCTTCCCAGAAAGCCTTGTTATTTCGGCCCTTCAATCTAAACCCTTTCTTTATGTCCTGGCAGGAACCATCATATGGGATTAAGTCGCAACCACAAGAGTAAGCAATAGGGTTGTAATACATAGCCACCAATTCTTTTTGTTTCCTGTAAAGAATACAATAGAGTTGTTGCCACAAGGTGAAGACATTCTAAGTTGATGTGTGAGTCACTGTCAAGGGAAGTCCAACAGCCATCACCATGTCAAATTTTCAAAAATAAAGGAATCTGAATAGACATCAAATATAGCTAATGTTGGAGGACAGGGACTAAAAGCCATTGTTAGAAAAACAAACAGCATGTGGAATATGTTGTAGCCACCATTCTAATTAGGCTTCAAATTTGAAGCCTTTAATACCGATCGGAACCTCTTCTACCCTTCATAGAAAGGCGGTGCAATTTTTCCATGCAAAAGAAATTGAAGTGATGTTTACTTCCTAGATTTGCAATTGAAGGGCTATTAAAATTTTAACTTATCAATATTTAACTTGAAAATTTTTCAGATGGTCTTGGGTGGAAAGAACAATGATCATAGAGCAAGCAAGAGCCTTGTGGGATGGAGTAGTCGAGGCTTATCTAATAATAGGTCCAAATGGTGAAGAGCACATCAAGTGTTTATGGTGTGTTAAATTCGAAGGAGATACACCATTTGCAAGGGAAGGTAGTATTACAATCCAATTAAGTTGATTAAATGCTCATGCATCATTTGAGTCTCATAAACACTCAATTCAACTATTTGACTATGAATTGAGGCAACCATGTTTACCCATCACAAAACATATTGAACTTATGTTGGATGTTGCAAAATCCAGAATAATTAGTGTTACGGAAACTATGCATTTTGTGGCTATAAAGGATTTAACTTTAGAAATGTACAAAAACTTATGTTACTTGCGCATGTATAAGGGAACTCCCAATATGTCATTAACCAATGAATATTCTTCATATACTAATATTACATCTAGTAAAAACATTTTACTTGCAACAAAAGAAGTTTATTGGGAAACATTAAAGGCAAAGATTTGTTCTAACCCTTTTTATTCCATTTTGGTTGATAAAGCACAAATAAAACAATGGACAAACACCTAATTGTATATATTATATATCTAATGGATGGAAAAAGAGGGTCACTCATAACAAGATTTATTTGACTTCTAAAAATCAAAGACAACATTGCACAATCCATGTATGAATCACTATCAGTGTTATTATCTAAGATGAAGTTATCAAAACATCAAATGGTAGGTTTTGGGTTAGATAGAGATTCATCTATGAGAGGTATTTGTGATGGTTTCGCTGCTAAGTTGCTTCATGAAGTGCTTCATTTGTTATGTATTGATTGTGTAGCACATCATGAGGCCTTAGCTATAACAAATGCTTTAAATTATTTTCCTCGGTTTAATTATATTGATAAGCTAGCCAATAAAGTATATTCATGACTAGGAAAATCTATAAAGAGGCATGGAGAATTTGAGAGTTTCTTAAACTTATTTTAAATTGACAAGATACAAGTACTTCAAATTCATCATATCCAATTGCTTTCCAAGGGACATGTGATTAACCGGCTTGTTAAAATCATGTCAACATTGTTATAGAAATGGAAACATGATGATACAAAGATGTATGAAATAAGAACAATATTTCAAATTCAGGTTTGTATTCATTTGCCTGTTGATGTTCTTAGTGAATTAAATCAATTGAGTCAGCCTTTTCAAAAGGAACATATTGATATAACACCCATTAATATGAAATTAGATGTGCTTATTGAACTTCTTCATAAGAGATTCTTGTGAGGTCTATTTGGAGTTGGTTCTCAACATGTTTCATATTTCCTGAAGAAATCAAAAAATGGAAAGTTGGAGTTTATTGATAATACGGTTGCTTCATATGTGCATTCATTAAGGTTTGAACCTATACAAATTCACTTGTCTCTAGTACTATGGAAGATTGTATTCACTTAGGCAAAGCATTTATCCAAAAGTTGATTGATTGTATCAATGATAGGTTTACATGTTTACTTGTATTCAATACAGATAATTTTTTTAGTACTCATTGTTACTTTGAAGAAGAGAATGGAAAATATTCCCAAAAAAAACATTGGTTGTTACGCCAATGTGAAAAAAATGACATTGGAGATTCACCAATAATTGACACTGAAAATGTGAAGGTGGAATGAAAAGTTTTATTGTCACTCTACATCGGGAATATCCAAAAAAAGACATGTTTGGAGTATGTGAACAATGCAAAGGTGAACCATAGTGGTGTGATTTTTTTTTCAATTTTAATGAAATTGTGGCAAACTGGTCTTATTATTCCATTGAGCATTGCTAGTTGTGAAGAGGATTCTCTAAGTTGAACCATATAAAAATGATTATAAATTTAGACTTTGTTTCAAAAACCTTAGACACTTTAATGTTTTTATCTCTATCAACACCTCGAGACATATTATGTCTTTTATTTATGGAGGACCTTATTAGCTTTCATTATTATTAGCTTTTAAGGTTTTGGACAAATAAGACCTCTCAAACTCTTTATGAGAGAGGTGGATCTCATTGTAATAAATGCATGAGTTATTCATAATATCAATTAGTGTTGTTGATTAATCTCTCTTTTGTGTGCTCTGTGATGTAATTCTATATAGGATTTGTGTCATGTAACATGGTATCAAAGTGAAAAGATCCAAAATTGGTGTCAACTAAAGGAGTTGAGCCGCCATCATATGGGATTAAGTCGCAACCACAAGAGTAAGCAATAGGGTTGTAATACATAGCCACCAATTCTATATGTTGTTCGTAAAGAATACAATAGACTTGTTTCCACAAGGTGAAGACATCGTAAGTTGATGTGTGTGTCACTATCAACGGAAGTCCATCATCCATCACCATGTCAAATTTTTAAAAATAAAGGAATTTGTATAGCCATCGAATATAAAAATAAAGGAATTTGTATAGCCACATATGTGGGTGGGGGTAGCTAATGTTGGAGGACAGGGAATAAAATCCATTGTTAGAAAAACAAACATCATGTGGAATAAGATGTAACCACCATTCCAATTAGGCTTCAAATTTGAAGCCTTCAATGCCCATTGGAATCTCTTATGCCCTTCATAGAAAGGCAGTGCATTTTTTCTATGCAAAAGAAATTGAAGTGATGTTTACTTCCTAGCTTTGCAATTGAAGGGCTATTCAAATTTTAACTCATCAATATTTAACTTGAAAATTTTTAAAATGGTCTGAGGTGGCAAGAGAAATTATCATGGAGCAAGCAAGAGCCTTGTGGGATGGAGTAGTTGAGGCCTTCGCAATTATTCGTGTCTATCGATTTAATTGATAGATAGGAATAATTGTGAATGCCCCAAAATATTATGCCTCTCAAATTTGCATTGGCTTTGTAATGAATGAGTGTCATTGATTTAATTGATAGCCCTCATCCATTGTGGAGCCAATGAAAATTTGGGAGCCCAACTTTTGGGGGCCTCTGCAATTTCATCTTGGTCATTGATTAAAAAGAGTGGTCATCAATGTAGAGGATGTGGGTACCAAGGTTGATGAAAAATCAACTCACCTTTATTCACGCATAATTTATTTGGGACAGTAAATTTATCTAATGTGTAGTAATAAGTATGTACACATTCGCGTGGGTTTAACTTAAATTCTTGTGTTTTAATCAAGTGTGGTAGATGGATGAAAATTGTGTGGCCACTCGCATCATTAAACATTTGAAAGATTCCCCATTAATTTTATTGATGAGTTATGAATGCATAAGGATTAATCTCAGAACCATTTATTTGATCTATGGTCTCTCACAAGGTCAATCTACTTCAACACTAGTTTTGAAACCACTAAGTCAATCTCCTTCAACATTGCAACACAGTATTGTTTACTCTTGGTCTCTCACCTGCCATGTTCAACAACTATTTCATTTTTTAAGTATTTGCAGTATCACAATAGTTTTTTAAAGTTGCGTTGTTTTATATTTTACAATAGACATTTCACTAAGAAAATGATATTTCACCCTACTTTAGAGTATCATTAAAATTTATATATTGTTAGTTATCACAATGAGAATAATTTTATCTAATTTAGATGTTTATAATTTGGCAACATTTGATAATAGTTATCATTGTTAGTATTACAAATGTGAAATATTTACAATATCGATTTTAATGTGAAATATTTATTTTGTGTAATTTATTGATTGATTATTGTAATGATGATTATCAATTTCTATAAACATGAAGAATCATGACTATCTTTACATATGCACTATAAATGAAAATATTTTTTGGTGTTTTTCCTTTTTTTTCATGAATTTGTTGGAAGTGATATGCTAAAAGTGGAGAAAATTTAGGAAAAATATATAATTGGATTAAATTTCATAAAAATTGAAAGTTGGTTGTTTGTTTATGGTATTACATGTATACAATCAATGGAATGCATACTCCAAGTGGAACTCTCACGGTCACACTTTTTGTAAAAACAGGGATTTTTCCTCTCTTTTTTTAATTTTTTGGTTTTGTAATCTTCATTATTGTTTTATAACATGTTTTTCACACATCAAACAATTGACTATATTTTCTAGTTACAAAGAATCTATGAAGCTAGAAGAAATCATTTTTTTTAATATTTTTCTCTACATGTTTTTTTTTTTTCCTACTATTTCATTTTTTGAATATTCATACAAGAATAAGAAATCTTTTAATATTTATTTCAGTGTTTTTGTGAAAAATGGTTTCATCTTCTAGACTTGTAGATAAATTGTAGATGTTTAGAGACTTTCATTTTTCGAGTTGCATTCACAATTTAAAATATTTTGATGGGTTTCTATGGGGAGTCATGAATGATTTTCTCCAATGTGAAATGAGATAATTTATAGAAAAACAATGTCTCAAATTGGTCAACTTAAAAAGCATGGAAGACAAACAATGTTTGATGATGTGTTTACCTTGAGTTAATATGATGCAATTGTTGAAGAACATGTTGATTTTTAAATTGATAAGAATATTGAAGAAGGTCCTCCACAAATGGGCTTATCTAATAATAGGTCCAAATGGTGAAGAGCACATCAAGTGTTTATGGTGTGTTAATTTCGAAGGAGATACACCATTTGCAAGGGCAAGTAGTATTATAATCCAATTAAGTGGATTAAATGATCATGCATCATTTGAGGCTCATAAATGATCAATTCAACTATTTGACTATGAATTGAGGCAACCATGTTTACCCATCACAAAACATATTGAACTTATGTTGGTTGTTGCAAAATCCAGAATAATTAGTGTTATGGAAACTATGCATTTTGTGGCTATAAAGGATTTAACTTTAGAAATGTAAAAAAAATTATGTGACTTGCACATGTATAAGGGAACTCCCAATATGTCATTAACCAATGAATATTCTTCATATACTAATATCACATCTAGTAAAAACATTCTACTTGCAGCAAAAGAGGTTTATTGGGAAAAGTTAAAGGCAAAGATCTGTTCCGGCCCTTTTTATTCCATTTTGATTGATGAAAGCACAAATAAAACAATGGAGAAACACCTAATTGTATATATTATATATCTAATGGATGGAGAAAGAGGGTCACTCATAACAAGATTTATTTGACTTCTAAAAATCAAAGACAACATTGCACAATCCATGTATGAAGCACTATCAAAGTTATTATCTAAGATGAAGTTATCAAAACATCAAATGATAGGTTTTAGGTCAGATAAAGATTCATCTATGAGAGGTATTCATGATGGTTTCATTGGTAAGTTGCTTCATGAAGTGTTTCATTTGTTATGTATTGATTGTGTATCAAATTGTGAGGCCTTAGCTATAACAAATGCTTCAAATCATTTTCCTCGGTTTAATTATATTGATAAGCTAGCCAATAAAGTATATTCATGACTAGGAAAATCTGCAAAGAGGCATCGAGAATTTAAGAGTTTGTTAAACTTATTTCAAATTGACAAAATACAAGTACTTCAAATTCATCATATCCAATGGCTTTCCAAGGGACATGTGATGAACCGGCTTGTTAAAATCATGTCAACATTGTTATAGGAATGTAAACATGGTGATACAAAGATGTATGAAATAAGAACAATATTTCAATTTTAGTTTTGTATCATTTGCTTATTGATGTTCTTAGTGAATTAAATAAATTGAGTCAACCATTTCAAAATGAACATATTGATATAACATCCATTAATATGCAATTAGATGTTCTTATTGAACTTCTTCACAAGGGATTCTTGCGAGGTCTATTTGGAGTTGGTTCTCAACATGTTTCATATTTCCTAAAGAAATAAAAAAATGGAAAGTTGGAGTTTATTGATAATACAGTGGATTCATATGTGCATTCATTAAGTTTTGAACCTATACAAATTCACTTGGCTCTAGTACTATGGAAGATTGCATTCACTTAGGCAAAGAATTTATCCAAAAGTTGATTGATTGTCTCAATGATAGGTTTACATGTTTACTTGTATTCAATACAGATAATTTTTTGAGTTCCCATTGTTACTGAATGGAAAAGATTCTCAAACAAAACAATGGTTGTTACGCCAATGTGAAAAAATTGACATTGGAGATTCACCAATAATTGACACTGAAAAATGTGAAGGTGGAATGGAAAGTTTTATTGTCTCTCTACATCGGGAATATCCAAAAAAGGACATGTTTGGAGCATGTGAGCAATGCAAAGGTGAACCATAGTGGTGTGATCCTTTTCCAAATATAATGAAATTGTGGCAAACTGGTCTTATTATTCCAGTGAGCACTGCTAGTTGTGAAGAGGATTATCTAAGTTGAACCATATAAAATTTATCATAAATCTAGACTTTGTTTCAAAAATCTTGGACACTTTAATGGTTTTATCTCTATCAACACCTCGAGAGTTGCATGAGGTAGATTGGAATACATTTTATGAAACTCGGACAATAATGAACTTGTGAAGACTTCTTCCACTAGGTTGAGTAAATTGTTGATGACATGATATTTTAATCAATTTTGTAATGTCTAGTGTTTTTATAGTTCAATCTAGGATTGTTAACACTATACAGTGGAGTAAACTATTTTCAACGTCACTCCAATACGTTACCATATGTTCAATGGGACTTATATCACAATTATAATATACTTTGCACACATTTAAGCATGCTAAGATAGTAGTTTGATATGAAAGTTAAAAAAAAGTGTGTTGTTATTTACTTGTACATATAATGGTGCTTCCTAACTTTCATAATTTCATTTCATTGTGATTAAGAGTTTACAAAAGGAGGTCAATTATAAAGAGTGGCTATATACATGGCCATTGTCCTAGTTGTTTCTTTCATATGTGTACAGAAATTGCTAAGCTCTGTAGGTTATAAATGTTTTTCAATTGAGTTCACCATGTTGTCAATTATTTTTGTATCTGAAAATCGCTATATATAGACAAATGCCTAGGGTTGCTTCAACTTGCGATTTTCAAAGGATTAGGGATGGATATTATTGACTCATTTTCTCAAACTGTAATTCTAATTAGCTTTTAGCATTCATATCTTAACATAATAGGAGTTGGTTAAAACAAACTCAAGCCTAGATTAAGATGGACCTTGGTTACAAAAGGCTACAGTGTGGAAGAAGGCGAATTTTGTCATTGGATAGAGATTTCCATTACATTGTCTTTGATACATAATGAAATTTTAATATATTTTTATTTGGTCAAATGGAAATAATGACTTATTTTAACCTATGAGCATTGAAGGGTAAACCGATCATAGCCCTTCAAACTGAAATAGAACCCTACCCTTCAAATTTGATCCATGATTCCAATGGATCTGTCATTTTAATTAATTACCCTACAACCCACAAAGAGAGTTGACTTTGTTAGAAGAGGAAAAGTCACCATCTGATAAGATTGTGTAGCCGCAAAATCGTAGCATCACCTGTTGTACAAATTTCTAACCAATTATCGTACAAATGCCAATGAACCTACCATATAGCAACCAATATTTATAAGGTAGATTCCAAAAAATATTAATTTTCCATGTTAGTTTCCATAACTATTTACACGGATTTTGTCAATTTCAATGAAAACCCCATTTTAAAAATATTATGGTTTCAATTTCCACACTTGGAAAGTAAAAATTCAAATGCAACAAATGAACAAAAACCTATGGGAAATAATAAAGGGGATAGAACAATCACCTACATATCCCAATAAACTACTAGAATGGAAAAGCAAAGATGGAAAAGCAAAGACCATTATTGGTCTTGCTCTCTCATATTCAGAGTTATGTCATGTAGATGCAGAAAAATCATCCAAGGAGATATGGGATAATCAAAATTCATTATTTGAAGAAAAAGTGATGAATGCAAGATGTTCCATGAAGCTATAGTTATTTAGATTCAATGTCTATCAAAATCACTATGTCTAACCATATAAGAAATTTGAGATCTCTCATCATACAACTAGAAAAATTCAAAGCTACGATGGACAAAGAGGATTGCAAATCCATCTTTTTAAATAGTCTACCTTCTAAACACAAGATTGTTATTTTTACTCTCAGACAAATGTCTTCACAAACTACGTAAGATATTATTTTTTCTCTATTAGTTGAAGAAAAGAGAACCACTGTAAGTGATACAGAAAATGATCCTTGCCATGAGACTACAGTATACTCAAGATACAATCATAGCAGATCAACTAAAGAAAAGGAGGAGACTCAAGATACAATCATAGAAGATCAACTAAAGAAAAGGAGTAGGTTGAATGTTATTATTGCAATAAAATGGGTCACACGAACTAGAACTATATATATCGAGTCGATTATGTTCTCAATGGAAATATCAAGGATAAACGACATGTAGCTAATGTATTCATTGTTGAAGATCCACCAGATGTAAACAATGGTGATGACCCTATTGAAAAAGTGGCATTTTACACATTTTAGGAAGCTCACACTTTGAAGAAATTAAGGGATCTAATGTAGATAGAGATCAGCATGGATGGTTGCACAAATAGCTCAAGAGTTTGTGGATCTTGGAAATTTTACCCTTACAATGGTCATAAGACAACCAGATGGAGCATTGTGGATGTCGGTCAATATGGATGATTGTCCAATAATTCAAGAGTTTCATAATTCGAGAGTTCAAGAAGGTGGAATCTAGTAAATTGAGAATTCGACTTGGGAGATACACCTCTACTAGGGTTGCAAGGAAGCATGATGGAGTTATACCTGGTCCAAGAACTATTTTCCAAAGGAGAAGCTTCTGAAGAATGTTTGGTTATGATTACTCATGATATTTTGTTTTTCATAGAATATGTGTTTGACTTCAGTAAGTTTTGTTTTCAGTACTATAAACCTTAATAGGGGGTGTTAGAATATAAAGCTTACATATGAAATAAAGTCACTTTAGTGTCTTAGACTATAAAAGTTAGTGTTTTGTTGTTATTATTATATTTTAGGTTTTTCAACAAATAATACCTCTAGAACTCTTTATAAGAGAGGTGAATCTCATTGTAATAGATGCACTGATTATTCATAATATCAATGTGTTATTGTGTAAGCTCACTCTCATGTGCTTTATGATGTAAGGCAATCTAGGGTTTCTAAGTCTTGTAACACAAAGGGGGGAATACTCATCAAATTAGCTAGAAAAGATGAAGTACAAGGAATTCCCGTCAACAAAACATGATAAAATAACATGTACTAAATATCAAGTAGGTCGAATTTCAATCCTAAATGAGAGAACCAAAACAACAAAGAAAAATATAAAAAATGGACACATATTAATACACTAAATTATTCCAACTCTTTTTTAAGCACAAGTAACAAAGTTCATATATGGCACACCTAAAAACCTCCTCAAGGGATGTTATAATAGATCAACATCTACTTGAATAAAAATATCTAATTACTATCATGTGTTGTGGAGGGCTCAACTTTACAACTAGAGAAGAGAAATTGTAGTTTGAATCTTAGAATTTAGGACATTTCCCCTACAAAGAAACATATAGTTAAACAAGACCCTAGAAAGCAAACCCATCAAAGTAAGAGGTCAAGAAATTCATCTAAATATTCCCATATGATAAGTCTCCCAACATGGATGACCTAACCACTAAATTATTTGAAATACTAGCTAAGCAAAGCAACTAGCTCCTCTTTTCCATAGCATCATATCTAAAATTCAACACACATGCAAAATACATCCTTTGATAATGCCACTTTGAGGCCCTCATACCAAAGGGGAGGACCTAGGATGAAATTCGAAGTTGGCCCCTTATTTCAATTTCCAATATCATCTATAAGAGTTATTAATTGCATGTCTTTGAAGTTCTCATCTTTTATGTTTCTCGTGGTCTCCACTCATTAAAAATTATGTCCCGAGAACGAAGATAATAGACGACAATAGAATCATTGGAGAGGTTCTTCATACCATAAAAACCTAAAAACTAGCTTCCATGGACCTAAAAATCAACATAGAAAAAGTTTATGATATGTCACAGAAGGAATTCTTAACTTCAATCCTTTGGATGGAAGGCATTCATTGGCATAACTCATTTGGATTAAATGCATTTTGCACACAACAAACTTTTTAATGATGGTTAATGGCTAACCAACGCAATTCTATGCCCCTTTAAGAGGAACTAGAGAAACTAAACGAAGTGATCCACATGCATCCTTCCATTATATTTTGGCAACATAAGGCCTATCTAGTAGCCTGATATGAATACAAGAAGAAAGACTCACACAAGATTTACAAGTATACCGTGCAATGAAGGTCAACAAACAATTGTTTGTTGATGATACCAATCTTATGGGCTCAATGTCAGTAAAAGAAACAAATTGTTGGAAGATTTCCCTTCACATCTTTTGTGAAGTAAAAGAGAAAAGGTCAAGTTACATATATCTGAATTGTTGATTGTCTTTTTCCCCACCCCATGGCTCAACAATTGGTATCCATATAGAGAGTCTCTCTTATTGAGGAGCAAACCTTCACATACTTCGATATTCACATGGGATTCTAACACATTAGAATCATGGATTGGTCAACATTTCTTGGAAAAATAAAGAGAGCCCTCCATTCTTAGCCTTCTAGTTAGATTAATCCAAAAGATTGCAAGGTGACAATCAAATCCACATTCATTCAAGGGAAAAATTATGTTGTTGTGAGGAAAATGTTAGTAATGATTTTCTAGAACCACCTTAGGGTGCCAAACTCTAAACAAATTCATAAATATAATGGCATTCTTATCCCTCAAGCTCAACCATAGTAGCAATTTATTTGCAACAAACACATTAGTGGTCTAGATCCAATTAGTATTGTTTGTTGTTGATATTTCCCCAACAAGCACCCCATTTTGTAAACTTCTCCAACACCCATGGAACAAAATAGTCCCTCATATATTCATCAATTAGGAAAGTATGAGACAAGGATTAGAAATATCGAAGGAAAAATAACAAAGTACATAAAAAGGTCCTTTGAAGAATGAACCAAGTATTGAATAATTGAGCACCACGCTACAAGATCAAGGATTAACAAAACTCACTTCCTTTCTAAGAGCCAACGGAGGAGGATGTATTGATCTCACGAATCTTCCCTTTGGATGAATAGGTTATGGTGACAAAAATATTTCAGGATGAAATATAAATTTGGGACAACTACTCAATGCAATCCCAAGCCCTAGATTAACAAGGTCCCCCTCATGCTCACAAAAAACCCTAAGGTGGAAGGATCACCATACCATATTATCTATTTGAGAATATTATGAACACATTTGGTTGAGATTGATTGTACTGAGACAAGTGGCAAGAAGTTTTCAATATAGAAAAATGGACAAAAAAAACTTTCAAAAAAATCCGCATTATATTGATTTTCTATGCTCTCAAAACTCTACTATGTTGAAAGACAAGTTAGGTGGGGCCAAGAAAGTCAAGGGTCTAACAAATTTGTCAACAAGACCATAACTTCTACAATTTATCAAAATAAAAATAGAAAAAGTTTTCTTTGATTAAAAAATCCTACTTCAAATAAGGCATGGAAGCAAGAGAGCCACAAAGTTGCGAGTTGTATTCAGCATAGTACCTCGACATTAAATTCATTCAAATTCTCAACCCTTCATTTCAAATAGAGTTCCTTCCAACTAAATCATCGCTCAAGCTATCAACCCTTATAAATACAAATTATGGATAAGCCAATAGATAATTTAATAGTGAAGTTATGGTTTGGTCGACTACACATTGTAGTCCAAAATTGCATGCAAGCTAAGTCTCTTATTTGATGTTTAATTAAGGCCTAGTTTCAAATTTCAAAAGGCTCGGATGTCTATCTTGTTCTTTATCTAGATGCAACTTGCTCTACCAACAATAATAAATATGCATTTGGAGGGATTTTCATATTAAAGAGATATTCAATAATGACTCACAAAATGACTTAATATCATAATCTTTGGTGGATAACATGAAGTTTAAAATAGTACAAAAATATTTCATATTTAATTTTGCTCTTGCCTTGATTTCATCAACTTTGTTACCTGTGATGTAATTGAATTAACATGTTGTAACATTCTTTTTGAAAAACCATTTCTTTTCAATAGCAATGCAAAATATGATTCACTAAATCATACATGCACACTCTACAAGGATGAAAACACATTCCATCTAAAAAATTGTCGAACTAGCAATGAGTTTGTCTTATAAAATGGCCAAAAAGGTATTGAAAAATAAAGAAAAGTTGTGTTTCATCTCCTCTTCCATTTTTTCCTCAACTTTAGTCATTTTTTGTGCAAGTTAAATATGTATTCCAATTCCTGTACATCCTCCTAAAGAGGCAATTAAATGTCTTATTGTTATTTTCAATGATTATGATCTACAATACAATACTCAGGAAATTAAATAGAATAGGAAAACATGAATACTATCACCAAAATTGGGAGAAAAATGACCATCACTTTATTTAGAATAGGAGGCAGTCTTATATAGATGCATGTTATTACATGATGGTTTGAATAGGTCAAGCTACAAGTAGCTTATAATAGCTAATTAGCGAGATCTAATCAACTACTTCCTTGGGACTTGCACCCAGTTGTTCTTCTCCTCCAATAAGTTGAGAGTGTGTTCCTTCCAATAATCTAGCTGGTTGAGGGAGTGTGCATTCCTTGGGATTCACGTGGATGTTTGTTGGGTTGTCCAATTCCTCCCTATTTAAGCCCAAAAGTTTCCCTACTTCCGTCAGCAAATGAGGAAAATGCTTGTGCATGGCAGTGTCCGAAAATCCTTAGCCTAAGCAGGAGTTTGGCATGTGCGCCCAACAAGGTAAGAGGTACGGTGTTGATGATGGGTGGTGGTATAGTGAGTGTCAAGTAAGGTGTCTTGAAGCAAGGGAGGTTGGAAATCATGGATTAACTTGACAAGATGAGAGACAGTTGCATTATCTTCGAGCAATGGGGGTTCATAGTGTTTCATATTGTTCACATTCACCACATCATGAATGCCTAGTTGAGGTGGAAAGTCAAAGCGATAAACATTGTCCCAAATCTGTTGGAGAAGAATATAAGGGCCATAATGGAGAGGCTTCAGTTTGTGATGACGTTGGGATTTAAAACGTTAGTGTTCCATGTAAAACCAGACTTTATCACCGGGAGTAAAAACCATAGGGAAACAATGAGCATCATGGTGGACATTGTAGCACTGTTAAGTTGTCTTTAGCGCATCAAAAACTTAGGCATGTTTGTGTGCTAGAGTTTACAAAAATGAAAGGGTGAATGTTTGTTCGTGTTGTTGGTGTGGAGTGTCGAAAGGATGCAAGGCGAGAGGCCATTAATAAGGGGCTAAAGGTTGATATCCAAATCAGGCCTCAAAAGGAGACATTCCAGTAGAAACATGTAAAACATGATTATAACTATGTTGAATGACATGGATAAGTGTTTTGGTTTTGGAAAATTTAATGTGAAGAGAATGGACAATGTTGTGGTTAACTACCTTGGTTTGGCCATCTATTTGAGGATGGAAGGCAGTAGGATATTTGAGTTGACAACCCAGTAAATCCCACAATGTTTTCCAAAATGTGATGAGAAAGTGAGTGTTGTGATCAAAGATGATGCTAGTAGGAAGGCCAAAGTGTAGGATTACTGAAAGGGGAGGTGAATCAGTAATAGAGCAATCTAATCATTTTTAACCATAAAATGCAAGTGTTATATCGATGTAGCATTATCATCCAATAGTTTCAGAGTAAACAAACACTGAACAAATGAGAAATCATACCTATACACAGTACACCAGTGTTTTTACGTGAAAACCCAAAGCGGGAGAAAACCACGGAATGTTTTTTCTTATATGTC
>CBVK0100543744.1:0-17365 GCA_900067695.1 Picea abies | reverse complement strand
GTTATTCCTCATACAAGCATAGGTCCTCCAACCATTCTTCTAGGATAACTCAATCTGTAAAGCGTCTTCCCATGAGGGATTTCACCATAAGGGGACCACTTTGGAGTTCATCCATTTGTTCACCTTATCAATCATGATAAGACAATAATGAGTCATCTATACAATTTTCCAAAAATGCATCATATACCAATGAAACCACATCGATCCATCATGTATCAATGACAACTCATTGACCCTCCTTTGACATCAATCAATCATTTGACATCAATCAATCAAACCATTGGCATCAATGACAACATGATCCAACAAAACTCTCTTGTAAATCTCTCTATAAATTTTTATTTTGCATTAATAAATTGCTCCAGGTGGCCACATTGGCTAGGGATGTGGATGTTTCCCCGTAGGGGTTTTACCATTTAAAAGCATTGGTGCGTTGATAATTTATATATCTATGTGACTGGTTACTAAAGTTTTTCATCGTCTGTTGGAATACCTATTTCGTCGAACACCACTAAGCAAGTAAGTGAATGGAATATTTTATTTGACAAAGATGATACATGGAAACCATCTTATGGTTTTAGCACAATATTATTATAGAATATTATATTAGTGGAAAATTACTTTATTAGTGTCCATGTGTCACATTCAGAGAATAATCCACTTGATCAATCGTACACCCGACTCATAATCTTTCACCCATGAAAAACCTAGAAACTACTCCATTGGTGTAGATAAGAAGCAAGGGTGAGAATATATGCAAACTTTGTGGTTGTGTCAAAGCTACATACAAAAGTGGGTGAGAACATAATAAACCCTAGTTCTCTAATGATTAAATACCTTTAGATCTATGTTATTCAGAAATGAAAATGGCATGCAATAGAAAAGTACTTGAATAAAAACAATATGTAAATAATGAATATGATGTATAATACCCAAATAACCAAAGTAGAAATAAACAACACCTATGAATAAATTGATGAAAAAAATGTCCCTTGGTCATGGCCTCTTGATGGGAGTTTTTTTCTTTCTTTCTTGAATGTGTGCTAGCATTGGATAGATTCTCCTTTCTGTTGAAAGTAGCTATAGTGAGATGAAGCTAAAAAGTCAGTGGAAATTTCGATAGCATCTTTGTACTCCCATGGGAAAATATCTATGAAAATGGTATGGATCTCTTTATTTTATAGGTAAAATAGTGTTTATCCTTGATATGGTCAAAATAATAAAATATTGTATTTAAGCAAATCAATTTTAACCCCTAATTTTAATTTTACCTTTAGTTTAAACAAAATAAATAGGGGAAAATGTAGAAACTGGGATTATGACTTTAATTAAGTTAAATAACTTAGAAAGAAGGGATTTTACTAAGTTATGCAAGGGAATAATGGTGTGAAAGTCTATATGAAAAGTGATACATGGAATATGATGGTGCATATCAGTAAGGCTTATCCTTTTTGGATAGGTGTTTGAAGAAATGGTGATAAAAGATGCCCCCTAATGTGTGGGGTTAGGAGAAAACTGCATGAAAAAAACACATTATAGTTTTATTTCACTGGGATATGTTTCATACAAATAGGAGAGAATATATTGTGGGAGAATAATAGAAGTCACAACTAATGAAGAGGTAAGAAAAAACCACCAATCAACAAAGGGTCATCTAGTGGGGAGTAATATGATATCAATTGGATGAGGTAGGCATACCCATACTTGTAGAGAATACTCATGACATCAATAGAGTGACTATAAAGGAGTCTCAAATACAAAATGATGCTAAAATTGAGATCACTACATCAACATGATAATATCGTTCTCATATACAATATTTGGATGAGAAAATATAAATTATATCTCGACCGTGGTTGAATGGAGTACATAAGAATTGATGCCCCATCATGTTGAAGGAAAGGGGAGGAAAAAACCTAAGAAGCTCGATGGAATAGGAATGAAACTCCAAAAAGGTTTTATGATCATACTAGAGGAGGGATCATCATCTGACTCCAAGGATGGGGCACCAGAGCCAAGCAAATATGAGGAAATGTATATGAGGATAAATCATATATGTATGTATGAATCTTAATAATGTGAGGACACGATATCTGACCAATGATGAGAGAAATGAGGACTCGTTCATTGTGGTCCAAGGTAACCCATTGACTGGGGAATATGCACCAAGGTACAACAAACCATCGTCTAGAATAAATGTGCTAAAGTTGATAAGGAAAATTCCATCGGGGCCCAACAATGAGGAATTATATGTAGGAAGGGTATCCAAAGAACAACCCATGAATCCATAACTCTGGAATCAAATGCTGAAAAAAAACACATTCAGGGGGATACCTACATGGAAACCCCTTTTTGAGGTCTGCTACATTTCACACATGTCTTGTATGATGGCGTCAAAAACTGGATCATTGAACTGTCAAGTGTGTGAGTTTGAAAAGTGAGAAAAGGAGCTGAAGTCAAGCACATAAAATACAAACAAGGAGATAATAAACAAGAGGAATACAAGGTATTAATCTACTAGTCCAACCCTCTAGAATACAATTGATGAAGTTGATAGAGCGAATCCCACTAGAACCAAGGAGAAGGAATCACCAAGGGACCAAAAAACTGTAATGGGCATGATGCGACTGATAGGAACTAACACCGGGGGATGTATGGAAGGAAAAGGGATATGGAATAAAGACTACCCTTGTTCAAAGAATAAAAAAATGGCTAATCTAGTAGTAACTGGAAACATCCATAAGCATGGTGGGTGATTGTGCATAATTCTAGTCAAATGTATTAGTGGGACAAATGAAGATGGGTAGTTGGGAAATATGTGATGGACACAAATGAAGGAGGGGTAACTAATCATAGAATCTCTAAACCAGGTAAACATGGGGATGCTTCCATAGGGTAAAATGAGTATGTATTCAATACAATGTCCCTCACCAATCTGTTTAACAACATAGTGGCCAAGTGGAATCCTAGTGGAGGAAGGCACTAAACAGAGGGGGATTCTTCTTGAGAGTTCCAATGGGGTTGTCTAGGAAGAGGGGATAAGAAAGGGTGAATTCCTCTTAGGAACGAAAATGAGGCTAGCTAATAGGAGTATACCCAAGTGAAAAATCTTCCTTGTAATTCCAATGGAACTAGCTTAGGAGGAGATAAAACAAAGGGGGGATTATTCCTAGTTATTCCAATGGGACTAGCTAGGAAGATATGAGATGGAGAGAATTCCTCCTAAAAATATCAATGGGGAAATCTAAAAAGAAATGGTTGACACCAAGAACAACTTTCTAGTGATTCCAATGGGGTTGGCTAGGAGGAGGATACTCAAGTTTGACTAACAATGCCAGTGAGGTTGGTTAAATAGAGAGGATGATGTGTAAATGAGAGGCTTTAGCCTATCTGTCTAATCAACACAAAATTCTCTATAAAACAATTATAACCTTGGATTTTTGAATGATGGGAAAATATTGACCAATCAAGCCACAAGTCGAGTCAGAAAGATGCAAGTCAAGTCAGAAGAAAAGAAAAATCACCTAAAGTCAAGTCGACCAAGTTGGATTAGAATAAAGTTGGGTCAACTAAGAAGAAAAATTGACCAAAAAAAGAGTCTAGTTTAAAGGTGGATGGATTGGGTTGACTAGGAAGGATTATGATCCGGATTATTTTCGGCACGAAATGAGAGCGGAGATATAATAAAGAAATGCACAGATATATAAAGAAATGCACAGATATATCGCGTATATCCAATAATATAATAGAAATATATCAGAGATGCAACCATAAACACATAGATACAGTAATACACGATTTCTATTAATGAAATAAATGTACAGAGACTGTAAAAATATAGAGTGAAAGACTCGCTAGAATGGTGGCAACTTATCTCTGAGAAGAGATGTGACGGCTACTTGCATTAGCAAGAAGATGGTTACAATGAGGCTTTGAAGGAATTTTTACAATAAACAGGAATGTTAAAAACCCTAGACATCCAAAAACCTAACCCTAGGAGTTGAAGCGCCAAAAGTCATGTGGGCCCCGTTTGGATATGTGAGTACATCAACTTCCTGGGGTTGTAACTTTTGCATACGATCACTGTTTTAGGCATGTGATAGCTCGTTGGAAAGGTATTGTTGATGAGATTCATTTTGGTGGCTTAATTATGCCTTCCTTGATCTCAAAAAACCTTCATTTGGGCCCTCAAAATGGCCCCAGAAGTTAAAAACTGCTAAAAATAGTAAATTGCCAAAAAAGTGTATATGGTCTATGGGAAGATAATAAGCACCTTGAAAATTGCATACATTGATACATAAGACATATATAATTTTTGGGAAAAGGAAAATGACCAACAAAGTCAAGAATGTGCCAGGGGACTCTAAAAATGAAATTAGCAAGATCCAAATGAATAGAAATGACTATGGAAGTAGGCGAGTTCATTTCCAACCCAAAATCAATGCACAAATATGGTTAAATATCTATTAATATAGGTTACAAACCCATAATTAACATATTCCTATAAAATGAGCTCAAGGCCAAAATGGTATTAAATTATTTTTGCTAAATAAAATGCAAACAACCATTAAGTTATAGTGCAAACATTAACCATTTGTAAAAACATATAAACCACACCAATCATCACACATAACTTAAAATTTACCTTGGAAACCCAAAAAGGAAAACCAACATTCTTTTGGCTTTGACCAAGCTCTTTATTATTCAGCAATGGGAATGTTATAGGCTCTTTGGTTCATCTCTATGCTCCTTAGTGACATATGGGGAACTTATTTTCATCATTCACATCCAAATAACCCCTTTTCCATTCCGGGGAAAACATATTATAGCCGAATGCATCAACTGAGAGGTTATTTGGAAGGTCAGGCATCCTCGATGCTTCAACTTCTCTTTGGTCTATTATTCTGTCCGTTCTTTATTCGTTTTTCTTTTCTCCCACGTGGAATCTGTCTCATTAAGTTTCGTTGTTCCTTTACAATATTCTTCCTAACTTTACATCTATTACATAGAAAATGGAAATCATCCATGATGGCATGGGGCCATTCACACCAACAAGTCGATCTCCTTCTTCATCCATAGTCTTAAACTATGCCTTTGTTGAACATCTTAGAGTCTTGTTTTGATAGACAATTGTTCTTTCTAGATTCGATTCATATCTCACCTCCCCATTGGGATGATTTTGGTCCTCAAAAGTTTCCAAGGATGGATGAGGGAACTTGCTTGCAATCTAGTTCCTCTCATACCACTTTGATTTACTTCTAGTCTATCCCTTAAGAGAAATATACCACATTTCTTGTCGTCCTCTGTGATTCTTCCACTCCTTGCAGTACAAAATTAGATATTTCTTCATCTCCTCAAGACCATGAGGTGCAAGGTCTTCCACAATGGGAAGAACCTGATGTTATTCCCCTTCATCCAACAATTAGGGTTTGAATAATATCAAATTTTCCACATTCAACACTGAGTTTATATGCATATAAGGTGGAAAATCCATCCTAAAGTCATTCTCGTTCACTTGTTCAATAATCTCAAATGGTCCATATCTAAGGGGCTTGAGTTTATCTGATTCTCCTTGTATTCGCTCCATACAAAGATAAATCCATATCTGGTTTCTAACACAAAACTTATGATCGTCCCTGTGTTGATCATGCATGGATTTGCACAAATGTTGTCTAAGATATATCAAGGAATATTTTCCAAACTCACATTTTTTCAAGTTGGCAATCAATTAATCCTTCTTCAAGGTCTCTAGTACCTTTGTCCCATGTGAGAGTTTCTCCTTCCAAGTATTTTTGAAATACTAGTATGTCATCTTGATATACTATTACGAAAGAGTCAATGAAGGGATTTAGTACATCATTCATGAGTCTCATAAATTTTTTAGGTGCATTGCATAATTCAAAAGACATTACTAACCACTCATAAAAACCTTGTCTTGTTTTGAATGTTGTCTTTAATGTGTCCTCTGCTTTGATCCTCACTTGGTGGTAACGTGACTCAAGGTATAGCTTAGTGAATAATTCAACTTGTTTTAGTTGATCTAACAAGTCATCAATGCTTGGAAAAATATATCTATTCTTGATGGTGATCTTATTTAGGGCATGGAAGTCAATGAACATTCTCTATATTCCATGTTTATTTGGCACTGTCATGATGGGTGACCACATAGTGATGTACTGGGTTTGATGAATCCCTGCTCCAAAAAATGTTGTGACTGCTCCTTTACTTCATCTACTTCGATGATCGAATTCCAATACAACCCAATGTTAGATTGTCATGACTCCTAAAACAACATAGTCTTTTGTTCAACCTATCTCTTGGGTGGAAGTCCCTAAGCATCTTGAAACACTTCCCTGTAGGATTCAATCAGTTGTTGTAGTTTTTTATGCTAGTCTCCACTACATGCTTCCAAGGATTCCTTCATATCCAAATTGTTTCCTTATCCTTTATGTTTTCCTTCTATCATAAATAGCAAGAAAAACTTATTTTTACTATCCATGATTCTTCTTGCCTGATCAACACTGATCAAAGAGAGATTATCTTTGTCCTTGTGTGCATTTATAGCATAATATTTTCCTTCATCGACTAGCCTACACTTGTTTTAACTCCTTCTTAAAATGACATCCCTCAAGTACAAATATGGACTTCCCAAGATGTCTCCACATATGTCTAGAGGAACCACATAATATTCAAATACTTCATCAGTAAAAATTTTATTGATAGAAAACTTAAATTTTCATTTTTTTCTCACTTTCAATTCAACATCTTGCCTTATCTAGCCCAAGTGGTATGGATGTGGATGATCTTGACTCTCCAACACAAGCTTATCAATGACTTGAGAAGATATAAACTTGTATTTTGAACCTAGATCAATCAAACAATCCACCTTGCTTTACTTCATGTGCATTTTAATGAAAAAAAGTTCAGTCATTTCCTTATCCTCCTTGTGATTGCAACCAAATAGTGCCACCTCTTTCTGAGGATTAGTGAAATTGATATTCCTTTGTTTGTTTAATGTGATATATACCCATTCCTCAACATCCACTAATATCAATATTTTCTTCTTCGTTTATTGAAAATATTTGTGGCATATCTTAGGGTGTAATTTCCAACAATTCTCCTCAGTGTGTCCCTTTTGATCACATCCTTTACATTGTTGGATATAAGGTTCTTCTTCTTTTTCTTCTTCCACAATATTTTTCTCATTCAACTTATTCTTATTTTTATTCTTTCTCTGGTGCTCTTTTGGTTCTACTTCCTTGTGAGCACTTGTTTTTTGCTTCTACTTGTCTTTATCAAGGTATCATTCTTGAATATTGGTCTCATCAATTGTATTTGGTCTAAATAACATCAATTTTCCAAGAATATGACACAACAATTCCCCCAAATACTTCACCAACATTTTTGGACTTGTGAGAGAGACTCCCATCTAAATTTCTCTCTTCCTAAAATCTGTTGTGAACTCCTGCATCGATTGTCCTTGTCTTTGTATGAATTAATTCCATTCTATTTTCTAGTGTTCCTCATATTCTATTGGATAAAACAAACATTTGATCATGTTTTTGAAAAATTCCCAATCAATCACTAGTGGCTCATTTCCTAGTGCCGTACTTACTACACCACTCTCCCACCATGTCAAAGCATGTCCTTCAAGCTTCAACTGAGAAAAGGTAATAGTTTGTTTTATAGTTACTTCATGCACGTTGGAGTATACTTCCATCTATTGTATCCATTAGTTCGACCTAATAGCACATACTTATTTGGAATAAGTATTTATTTCCACCTTTTCCTCTATAAGAAAGGGTACCTACATATTATTGTAGCTACACTCTCCCATCGATGGATCAATATTACGCTCCGTCTTTGGATTATTTTCTTCACTCTTGGGGCCTTGATGACAAGTCTTTGTTGAGGATGTTTCTTCAGTCTTCACTTCAAATAGATGTGACACCATTGATGTCAATGTGTCCAAACTATGCTCAAATTGATCCAACCTGATGCTGAGATCCTCTTCCTCTTCTCCTTTATAATGTTCCCCTGACATTCTTGATTCTCTACTTCACTCTATCCCTGGAAAAAACTCTTTTCCACTTATTTCATAATGCGTGAGAGTACTTACCATACATGAATGACTAAATGCATTCAAACCTATTCTTTGATACCACAGAATCCATAAATGGGAGGCTTATAGCCTATTCATATCATCAACACATAATTCTCTATAAAATAATTACAACCTTAGATTTTTGGATGAAGGGAAAATATTGACCAAACAAGCCACAAGTTGAGTTGAAAACAAATGAGTTGGAAATATGAAAGTCAGTTCAAAAGAAAATAAAAAAAGCCAAAATTCGATTCAAACAAGAGTTGGGTTGACCAAGTTGAATTTATCGAAGTCGGATTAGACTAAATTTGGGTTGACCAATAAGAAAAATTGACAAAAAAAAACTAAAGTCGAAAGGTGGGTGGATTGGGTCGACTAAGGAGGATTTTCAGTTGAATGAGGAAATGAATTCAACCAATAAATATCCTGGTCAGAGATGGGTCGACTTGAGGTTAAAATAAATAGTTAAAATGGAAATTTGGTGACCAACAGTGAAGGGAAACCTTCTAAAAATTGAAATTCGTGACCAGTAGGATGACAAGAAATTCCAAGGGAGAATTTAATCACCAGGGAGGTGAGAAAATATTTTGGGACAAATTTTGGCAACCCACAATGCACAAAAAAATGTATTGATGTTCATTGTGTCATTCACATATAGAGAAAATGTTTCAGAAGTTGCTTTGGCATTCAACGACGGAGGAAAAACATTTTCTGGAGAATTTTATATCCAACGAATGAGGAAAATGTGTATATGGTTAGTGGGAAGCTAAGAAGAACCCCAATATTCCCAAACTTCGATATATATTTCATCTATTCTTTGTGGGAAAAGGAAAATTCCCAACAAAGTTGAGAATGTGACTAACAACTCTAAAACCAAAATTAGAAACCTCCAAATGAATAACAATGACTCAGGAAGGAGGCTCATCAATTTTCAACCCTAAATAAATGCATGGCTATGGTGAAAGAGTTTTTAAGATGGATTACAAACCCATAACGAACATATTCCTATAAAATGAGCTCAAGTCCAAACTAGTATGAAATAATATTTGCTAAATAAAATGCAAAAAACCGTTAAGTTACAGTGCACACCTTGACCATTTGTAAACGAATACAAACTGAAACAATCATCCCATGTAACTTAGAATTTACCCTGGAAACCCAAACAGGGAAACAAACATTCTTTTGTCTATGACCATGCTCTTTATTATTCAACAATGGGAAAGTTACAGGCTCTTTGGTTCGTATCCATTCTCCTAAGTGACATTTGGGAAACTAATTTTCATCATTCACATCCAAATAACCCATTTTCCACTGTGGGTAAAACATATTATAGAAAACTGCATCAAATGATAGGTATGTTGGAAGGTCAAGTATCCCTGGCACTTCAACTTCTCTTTAGTCTATTATTCCTTTCGTTCTTTATTTCTTTGTCTCTTCTACCATGTGGAAAGGGTCTCATTAAGTCTCATTGTTTCTTTACAATATGGTGCCTAAATTTAAATATATTACATACAAAATGGAAATCATCCATGATGGCATGGAATCATTCACACCAACAAGTCGATCTCCTTCTTCATCCATAGCCTTAAAATATGCATGTGCTTACAATATTAGAGTCTCGTGCCAATGGCCAATTGTTCTTGTCAGTTCCCATTCAGATCACACTTCCCCATTGGAAGGATTTTGGTCCCCAAAAGATGCAAAGGAAAGATGAGGAAACCTGCTTGCAATCTAGTTCCTCTCATACCAATTTACTTTCCTTCTAGTTTGTCCCTTCAGACCAATCTTCCACATTTCTTGTTGTCCTCTGTGAATATTCCACTCCTTTCATTGGAGAAATGTGCATTTATTCAACTCATCAGGACCATGAGATGGAAGGTATTCCATAATGGGAATAACCTGATGTAATTCCTCCTAATCTAGCATGGAGGGTTTGAACAACCTGGAATTGTCCATGTTCATCACTGAGATAATATTCATATAAGGTGGTAGTTTCATGATGAAGGAATTCTCATTCACTTGTTCAATGATCTCAAATGATACATATCTAAGGGGCTTGAGTTTATTTGATGCTCCTTCCAGTCATTCCCTACAAAGATAGATACATATATAGTTTCAAAGATAAAACTTATGATCCTCCCTGTCCTGATCATGCTTGTATACTACAACTTCTAGCGCTTCTTGAGTTGGCTCTAAATCCTTAGATGTATATGATTGATCTTTTCCACACATGTGATTTCCTTCTATTCTTGTCCTTGCAGTCCCAATTCTTCCTTCTGTTGCTCATAAACAATATCAAATGTTGATGGAGATAAATAGACAAAATATGTCTTGAAAGCAGACTTATTGGTGGAATAATGAAGGGTTGTATTGTAAGAGTGTTGAATGTAGATTATATACTCATCCCAATTCTTTGGATGTATATGTTTATAACCTCTCAACAACTTCTACCAATGTCATGTTTACTACCTTAATTTTTCCATCAGTATGAGGATGGAAGGAAATGGCGTACTTCAATTTGGTATCCATTCTATCCCAAAGTGTTGTCCAAAATATGCTTAAGAAGTTGTTTTCTTGATAAGATATGATGGAATATGTAAATATGAAATGTACCCAGACATGGATGAAAAATACTTTAGCTACTTCTCATCCATAGGTTGTCTTGTTACAAGGAATGATCACACACATTTTTATAAAACAATCTACCACAACAAACAAGTATTCATGGCCTCTACGGGTCATAGGCAAAACTACAACAAATTCTATGGAGATGCTCTCCCAAGGCATGTTTGGTACTAGTAATGGCATGTACAAAACAAGTTTTTGGTTGGTTGTATTTCCAGTGCTGCAAAGAATGAAAACTATAACAAATTTTTCCACATGATCATGTATATTTGGCCAATATACATACCGCTACAGATTCACCACTCTCTTTTTCACACCAAAATTCCCAGCAATCCTAGAAGTGTGTACTTCTCTCATCATCTAAAATCTTCTATCTTGAGGTATGCATAGTTTTTCCAACTTGAAAAAAAAAACATATTGAAGGTGGTATTCTTTTCCTTCCAGGACAACAACCACACTCTCCTTATTTTCCTGTAGACACCTATATTAAATCTTCATGTCCTTCATATTCTTCACTTAGAAGTTCATGAGTGAAAGGCTCAAACTGCATTATCATTCCAATTTTTGCAATATACTTCATTGGTGTTTGAGAGAGAATGCCTTATAGTATATTCATGACTCCTTTAATATACTTAATCAATAAATGAAATTTTTGCAAGAGCCCTAACCACCTGTAATTCCTCACCTATTTCATCTTTTTCTAACTTTGTATATATTGAATGGGTTGATGATCTATGTGTATGATAGTCTCTTTTCCCAAGAGGTAATGCTTCCACTTCTTCATCACTTGTACAATCAAAAAGAGTTTGTTATCATACATTGGATAGTCAAGAACTGCTCCATGAAACAATTACTAATGGTAGCACATGAACCTTCTTCAAACACTAAGTTTCTCCCATGAAAATCCTAACCTATTTCAGATTGGTGGGAATAGGCCATTGGGTGATGGATGCAATTTTCTATGGATCTACCCTCAACTCTCCTCCTCCAATAATGTGTCCAAGGTATATCAAGGAATTTTTTACAAACTCACATTTCTACAATTTGGAGATCAATTGATTCTTATTCAAGGTCTTTAGTACCTATGTCATATGTGAGACGTGCTCCTTCCAAGTATTTCTAAATATTAGTATGCCATCTAGATATACTATTACAAAAGAGTCAATGAGGGGACGCAATACATCATTCATGAGTCTCATAAGTGTTGCAGGTGCATTGCATAATCTAAAAGTAATTACTAACCAATCATACAAGCCTTGTCTCATTTTGAACACTCTCTTCCACACATCTTATGCTTTGATCCTCACTTGGTGGTAACCTGACTTGAGGTCCAGCTTAGTGAATAATGTATCTTGTTGCAGTTGTTATAACGAGTTGTCAATCCTTGGAAAAGGATATCCATTCTTGATGGTGAAATTATTTAGGCCCATGGTACTCAATGCACATTCTCCAACTTCCATATTTCTTTGGCACCATGACGATGGGTCAACCACATGGTGATTTACTAGTTTTGATGACTCCTTGCTCCAACCAATGTTTCAAATACTTATTTACTTCATCAATTTCAATGATGAACTTCATGTACAACCCAATGTTAGGTAGTGGGGACTCTAGAAACAATTGAATTTCATGTTCAATCTCTCTCTTGGGTTCTAGTCCCTGAGGATATTCAAAACATTATCTATAGGCTTCAATAAGCTGTTGTAGTTTTTGAATCTTCTTGCCACTACATCCTTCCAAGGATGCCTTCTTATCCTACTTGCTTCCTTGTCCTTGCTTCTTTCCTTCTCTCGTAAACAAAAAGCAAACTTATTTGTACTGCTCATGATTCTTGTTTCTTGATGAGCACTGATCAAATATAGCTTAGATTTGTCTTGTTATGAATTCATGGCATGACATTTTCATTCCTTGACTATCCTATATTGGTTTTCTCTCCTTCTAAAAATGGCACCCCTCATGTACAAATATGGACTTCCGAAGATGACTCCACATATGTCTAGAGAAACCACATGTGAAACTACTTCATCAACAAAGTTTTCATTGATGGGAAAATTAAATTTGAACTATTTTCTCACTTTCAATTCTACATATTGCCTTACCCAGCCTAGGGGGTATGGATGTGGATCATATTGAGTCTCCAACCCAAGCTTCTTAATGATTTGTGTATATATCAAGTTTTATTTTTAATCTATATAGAACAAACGATCTGCCTTGATTTGCTTCATGTGGATTTTAATGTAGAAAAGTTCAATCATCGCCTTCTCCTCCTTGTGATTGCAACTAACTAGTGCCACCTCTTTCTGAATATTAGTGTAATTAATATTCCCTTCTGGGTATGATGTGATGTCCACCCATTCCTGAGAATCCACTGATATAAATGTTTTCTTCTTCTTTTTTCTAAAAATATTTGGAGAGTTTCTAAGGGTGCAATTTCCAACAATTCTCCTCAGTGTGTCACTTTTGATCACATCCTTTACAATTTTGGATAGAAAACGCTTTTTATTATGTTGCTTCCACAATCTTATTCTCATTCGAATCCTTATTATTCTTCTTCTTTCTTAGTTTCTCTTGTGGTTTTACTTCATTGTGAACACTTTTTTGTTTCTTCTGCTTGTCTCCCTCAAGGTAAGGTGCTTAAATATTGGCCTCATTAATTATCTTTGGTCTAAATAGAATTAATTGTCTATGAATCTAAGGTAAAAATGCCCCCAAATACCTGACCAACATGTCTGGAATTTTTAGAGAGACTCATGTTGGTGCGTAAAAATGTTCAATGTATATCTCACACTCATTTAAATGTCAATCCGGGATTCATAATTGAAAGAGTCATTACACTATATGTGCCGAGAACAAGTAACCTACCTAAGTCTATTGCATATAGGAAATAATTAATAACATAAAAACCCTGTTTCTAAGATTTCTAAATAATTCAAAATATCTCTGAGCCTAGAAGAGAAAATTGATAATGAAACTTAAACAAACAGTCAATCAAAGAGATGTTGTCCTAGAGAAACAAGTCTGTTCATTTTAGTCTTTTGAATTGAAAAGATGAACTTTAAGAAGCTTGTCTCCTATAACAATTAAAACAATCAATTCCAACCATTCTTGAAACCAAAACCAACTTCAACCTCATGTAATTCAATCAAACCATCATAAGGGGTGTTTAGTATAACTGAAAGACTTTATGACAGAGCATGAAGATGAAATATAAAGTCTTCTGGTCCCTTGAGATACTAGATCTACTATAGTCATAAACTCAAAATATCAGTTCCACAATTCAATTCATGAAATAGCTACCTTCAACATCTGAGAATGAAATGTCTATTTGATCTAACACTTTCTTATTCACACCAGTCCAAAATGATTAACTCAATGCTCAATCCTAAAAATGAAGTAAAGACCAATCACAGACACACTGCTGTAAAATATCCACACAAACAAATAGAATGTATACAAGGAGGTTTACCTTAGTTGGGGCGGTGGGCCCTTGCCGAACCAACAAGGAACCTCTTAAGAAAATAATAGACTAAAAATTTTCACTCACATTCAAGAATTGACATAAAAGATCTTCTGTATTAATTCAATTGGTAAATTGGATCAACAGTCTTTTACTTCATACATGACAATGATAAGTATCGTCTGGTTCTGATAGTATATTTTTTACATTCGTTATTATCACTAGCTATCATCTATACATCATTACCTATATAAGGTAAGATGATACTATCAATATCTATGGATAAGCATTAAATAGTTTGAGAGGTTTCATGATTAAGATTTACATCAAATTTTTAGGAATCGACTCCATCCTCATGACATGAAGTGCATGAACGATGGAGTCTCTTGCAACTGGAAAACTGACTTGGGCGCTTCAATCCAACTGTCTTATTGAAATATTCACCATAATTCTGGTCCAACTAGCGCATTCTAGAAACAAAGGTTCTGGTACCGAATTGCACACAGTCGCGAGAATAGTACCGAAATAGAACAAAGCAGGTAGTACCGGAATAACACATATCTTGGTACCGGAATGGAGTTGGTACCAGATCAAAATTGTCTTGGGTACCAGAATGGATTTGGTACTGGATTTCACGGTGTCTGGTAGTGTCGGATAGACTGCTCATAAATCAAACCATTAGGACTATACAAAATAAAACACTTTCAATCAAATTAATTTAAGAAAGTTAAACAAACATGCTTTAAATCATCAATTACCTCTTGTGGACATGACATAGCTATTAGGCATGTGTTTTGGGAGGGAATAGTCTAGTATAGGTTTATAACAGAGGAAAAAAGGATTATATATAGGGTAAGATAGGGCATTATCTATGTCAAAATAGGGACTAAACATTTCCCCCATACTGAAGGTGTTGCATGTCCTCATGCAATGTTATAAAAAACTGATACCCAAAAACTTTCTGCACAATTGGACCCTCCTCTGTTATTCCTCAGATTGTAGGATGTTAACACCAGGAGCTTCACTCTTCAATCTCTTCTTGATCACCCTAGTGTAATGGATCAATCACAATACCTTGTTAAGTTTGGCAGAGACCTCTGTATGTTGCTCTTTCAATTCTGCATTGTCTGCCATGATATGCCTACCCAGTATTTTGTATTCTTCAACTTCTTGCTTCAATCTCTCAATTTCTGTTAATAATGTTTGTTCATTCAGGGACTTGTCTGGTCTTAGTGTGAGTACTTCCTTAGCTACCATTTCTCGAGCCTCTTTTTCTTTCCTCAGACTCCTCAGAGCCTTTATTATCATTTTTCGTCTGCTAAGGGACTTGCCTAGACTCGGTGTGAGTGCTTCCTAAGTTACCACCTCTCGAGCTTCTTTTTCTTTCCTCAAATCCCTCAAAGTCTCTGTCACCAACCCTTCCATCTCACTTATTGTTACAATTCCTTCTATTTCTCTTGTGGTATCTCCCCAACCACTCCCTTTTTCTGGAGAACTTGGAATATCCATGGATTCCCTTTGAGGAGAAGGTATGTTTGGAGTTGTCACCTGTTTGCCCATACTTCTGGTGGTCCTATGTATGGGAAGTGAGACTTTCTTAGACTTGTTGACAGGGGTAGGAGTTTCTTCAAATAGTTTCCTTTTCTTAGATTTACTGACAGGGGTACGCTTGGACACCTGTTCCTCCTATGTTGACTTGACTTTTATTTTGTGGACTTGAGTTGTGAATTCTGGGGTTTTCTTCTGCTAGCAAACCTGTATTCTTATATTGGAAGATTGAGGCGTAGGCTCTAGAACTTGTGCCTCCTTCCCTTCTAGTTTTGTTTTATTTTTGCTTGTCACCTTAGCGGTTTCCTTCAGTTCACCAACTGATTTTTGGGAAGGCCAAGTAACTTCAGAAATAATTTTCAATTCTTTATAGGATTTCGGAGGGGGTTTTATAGTTGGCTCTAGTAAAATCTCTTGTTGATCTATCTCCTCCTTCTTTCATTTCTTATTCTTTGATCGTTTGTCTTTAGGGCATAGGATTGAGCTAGATGCTTTAGCTAGTGCATAATTTTTCTTGCTTTGTAAATGAAAGTCAGGGGTCTCCTCTATTTGGCTGGTTGGTTCTGATGACATTTCCACAATTGTTTCAAGAACGCTGTCCGATTGACCACCTGGTTATGAGTCTTCTTTTCATCTTTTACTCTTTTGAACCGATGTAGGACTTACTCTCTGAAATTGAGTGGCTGTCTTATTTCTCGATATAGTAGGTTCCCCTACAATAGAATTTTTTGTCACTAATTTCTCAATGGGCTGAGATGCGTTGGGCATAGAAATGTCTTCTTTACCTCCTGATGTCATTTTTTTGTCTTTCTTTGCCTTTCTCCTTGAGCCTTCACTGTGTGTCCCTATCTCCTATGTCTCGACCGATTTGGATTTTTCTTGAGAGAAACTCTGTTGGAGTAACTGTTTCTAACTACCCCCTTGTGTTTTTAAAACATGAACAACCAGAAGTTTGATTAAACTATGATGATGAAGGCTAGTCTCAGGTTTCTTGGAAACTCACCTCACCCCTCTTGCCATTTTCTTTAAACTCGTCCATAAAAAGTGGGGAAAATTAATCTGTGGTCCTCCCTCGAAATGTGATAAAAGCTTTAAATGATAAATGAAGGTCACGACATACCTTCCCTCACAGGTGAGTAATTTTTGTAGACTTATGAGCATCGTCCAATATTCCTCTTTGATGTAGCTTCGAGGGGTGCCCTTGGTCCAATCGGGGTCGTGATGTTCTGGCTTGAGTAATTTTTAATAGATTTTTTTTTCAACGATCACTCTCTTGAAGTATTTTTCTCCAACCATCGGGAGACCCGTAGCTTCTGCTATAGTGGTTTCTACAATTGTTAAATTCATGCCCCCAAATTGCACATTTTCTCCATCATATGTCTGCGCAAAGACAAGAGAAATTCCCTCATGATGACCTTTAAATTTCTCCAAGAATGGCACCCACCCTGCCTGTTCATATATTTTCTTACAAGCCTGATATTCTGTTGTTTTTCTGTATATTTGAAATATTGGCTCATGCCTGCCGACCCCCATGATAGCTTAAACAATTCTCTCGGGTCAACTTATGTCTCTTGACTTAAACCTAATCTTCTAAAACGACCTTTAAAAAATCTAATAACCCCTTTGACTTA
>CBVK0100543743.1:0-17370 GCA_900067695.1 Picea abies | reverse complement strand
TATATATATATAGCATCAATTGCCACCACATATGGATTGATGGCATGTTTGACATTTCCCTTTCCCACTTGGAGACATCATTCCCCCTTTCCTCCTCTGGATTCTTCAAAAAACATTATTTTTTGACATGTAAGCACCCTAATAGTTATGAAAGGAACATACATTGATCCAAAAATCCACTGCCTGATTTGTAAATAGTTTTAAGTGCAAATTGTCTTAGTTTATATTTTAAATGTTAATGAACAATTGAAAGTCTAAATTGAAGAAATGAACAATAGAATCAAATACAAAAGACACAAGCTAGTTGATAATGGATTTATCTTGGAAGACATCTTCTAGTCCAATTTAGCAACGCATCAGATCCATTAAAATGATGTAAATATCTTGAAATTCTTACTTACAACAAATTTGGCCTTCAAACTGCAGTAAAAACTATCTTTGCAACTTCTAGGAATATTGTTGCATTGATATTAAGCTCTTCCTACTCTCGGTCTGCATGAAAAATGCCTTCAAAAGCCTCATTTTTCCATTCTACACCTCTGTGTTTTCGGAAGAAAAAAATTGATTTTGCTCGCACATTCTCTCAACATACAGACCCTTGGTTCATTGGTAAAGAACCCAAGTTATACAATATAAGTCTCAGGTTCGATCCACAAATTTAGCCTTATTTTTGGGATATACAATGTTGTAATTTAAATAATATATATATTTTTTTCCAGTACAAAGTAAGTCGTTGGCGCATTGGTTAATTTGTTGGGTTGTTTGGGAGGAGGTCACAGGTTCAAGTCCATGGACCATTCGCCTTTGGCACAATGGTTAGCATTTCCACTTTCAATAAAAATATTACTCGCTATCCATAACAAGATTCACCAGTGGCCCAACGTTAACTCGTTGGGTTGTTTCCAATGAGGTCGGGGGTTCAAACCACCTACCCGATCTTTCCGGAGTTGATAAGGCCCTTTTGGGAAAAATGGGGCTTCCATGTGGTGGCCTCTAATTGGTCCATGTAGAGGCCACGTACCTATACAGTTAGCTACCACGCCTTCCACCACGTCAGCCTCTGTATCGTCCAGTCAACATGCCATGTCATCATCCGTTTATTTAAGTCAACATGCTATGTCATCATTTGTTTATTTAAGTCAACATGCCATGTTAGCATCCATACAATCCATTCAACATGCTAGTTCAACATCTATACAGACCAGTCAGTATGCAACATCAACATATGTATTGTCGCGTGTGATGTCCATACTGTCATGTGTCATGTAAGTACTTCCATGTGTACTATCCATACTGCCACATGTTTTTGTTGTACTTCAACATGTCACTCCCTGGTGATGCCATGTGTCAACACTGTAACATTTTTATTTATTTTTCCAAAACTTCAGAACGCCATAAATTTCTCATACGCAGTGTGTTTGATCCCGTTCAAGTTGCGTTGGAAATCCCTCGTCAAGCTCTTCGACATAAAATCATTTTCATCATAATTCGAGAAATTCAATTTTTCTTGGTTGTATATATCCTACTGGATCATACATATGCGTGTTTTCCCCTAGCAATGTACATACACCTTATTTTTTCTAAAAAAAATGCAATTTTGTACAGGGTTATGGGTTTTTCAATTTCCTAATCTCCCTTTTTCTTGTATACCACTGTTTTGAAGAACTCCAACCACTTGAAGAAAGGTATAAAATGAGCCTAAGGATACATGAGAAGAATAAGCATACTTGAAGCAAGATAATGCTACTAATTTATTATCTCATGTGCAAACCCTTATTCATTTACTATTGATTCATTTCCTCGGAAGTGGAAACCCCTTGTTTCCAACCTTTCATGGTTATCTATATCAGTTCAAGAAGAAACTCGTTTATCTTCTTTGGGCCTAAATTAGCATTGGAGGCATAGGTGCTACTTATAGTTGGTGGCCTAGGTTGAGGAATTCAGATCTAGGTTCTAGATCAGTGTCACCAATAAACTCAGGTTGCAACAATGTTATTTTTGTTCTTAATTTAATGAAAAGAACTCTCTTTTGTCCACTTCTAAGTTGTTGTTGAATGAATGTTTTATATAATTTCTAGTAATTTAGAATACTAATTTGTTTTAATTGTTATTTCTTTAAAGTTAGTAATTCAAATAAGTTAGTTATCTTTCTTTTTTGTGTGTGCACGTAATAAGAGAAAATATTGGAGTTTAGATTCAACGAGAGATCAATATCAAACGCAGGATATAAGGTAATCCTTTGTTTTTCTTTGCAAGGGTCAGTTAGTTAATTATTTTATGCTTAACTAATTTCTAGGATTTTGAGTTTTCTTTTCAAAGGTCCTCGCTTTGTTGTGGCTTTAACTCATAGCCATAGGAGATTTTCCATATATATATATATATATATATATATATATATATTAATAGGAAAAAATATGTTTTTTATTTTTTTAATTCATTTTGGTTTGTATATAAATCATAATTCTAAAATATATTGGTATTTTGTTTAAGAGTAATTTTCTATTACCATGTTTTCTAAAAAAACAAATAATATGGTGCATAAGTATAGATTGAGACCTATATAATAATTAAAATAATTGATTATGATAAGACCCTCAAACTCATTCTTATTGCTTCATCATGTAGTTTCAATGATTCAATTATTTATTCATTAAAATAAATAAAATAAAATTAACATTAAAAAGATATGAAAAATAATGGCCTAAAAGTACAAATTGTTATTTACAATTGTACAAATTTATAAAAAAATTGTTATGTAAATAAAAACATATACAAATTATTTGGATATATAAAATATTCCATAAATAAAAACTATATATTTTAAAAGCTAATAATAGTGGTGCATTTCATAGTCACCCTATTTAGGCAGCTTTCATTATTATTATTATTTACCAAGTAGCTTTGATTTGTTATGGGTGAATCAGGACCAAAACATAAACATCTTTTACTTTGTGGTTATTTTATGTACCTTTTTGTTGTTGGTCCCTGTGCAAGTGGATGGACTCTTATAGCAAGTGTAAGTTATCCACACACAAAACTATGACGAATTGGCATCTCGAACCTACCACCTATAGCTATTACAAATCTTGAACCTACAGCTAGCTATGAATGGTAACACATTGAAAAATGAGAAGACAGACCATGAGGGAAATTGAATGGTTGGTAATCATAGTGAGTAATCTAATCAAACGATGAAAGTAGGAAGAGGTGGAGGTAGGCGGTAACGGGGAATCAAGCGGTGAGAAAAGCTTGAGTAACATATACGTGACGCTATGCAAGAATCCAGAATGACTAAATGGTAAAAGCTTAATGACAACACATCGCTCAAAGTTTTATGTATACCTAAAAAAATTAAAAATGGTTTAACTATTTCTTAAATATTAAATTCAATATTTATTAATTATAAAACGTTAAAAATCTTTACAAAACAATCGGTGAATTCATCAGAATCAAAGTAGTTTGATGCCAAGCTAAAATATATAGTCCTTCCTTAGGCCCCTCCGGACTAATAGTCTCTGACTACATATTTGTCTCACGGCTTTCCCACACGTTTTAAAAGATAAAAATATATTTTTCTAACATAGACTATCCCACAAGTACCAATTTGATAATGAATAATTAAAGTGCCAATTTTTTATTGAATAAATAATATTTTTTTAGCATTAAGATTTCGACGATGTAAATTTAGATTAAAATAAATATAACTTGATTTATTTTAAACATAAACATAAATTTTATTATAAAAAAATAACGGTTCACATTCCTCTAAATATAAGAATAATAAAAAATTAATCTCATTCCAGTTCGAGAAAAAAATAAAAATAAATGGTCCCATCTCACATGACCCGTCTTTTCGTGTACATATCCCACCACGCATTAATAAAAATCTATTATAACATGACACTTCTTCGATCGCATCAGGCATTAATAAAATATTATTAAAGTAAAATAAGAGTTTGATGGCACCACGTATTAATAAAAATTTATTAAACTGAAATAAGAGTTTGATGGCATCATGGAACCACGTATTAATAAAAAATTATTTAAGTGAAATAAGAGTCTATCAAAATCCACTGGAGTTTGACTCTTTCATTTTGCTGCAATCTCCTCCATCCATTTGGTTTGGTTTTCATTCATTTTTCACTTAGATTTGTGAAAAGACCTTTTGCTTTAGGGCAGAAAAAACCAGTGCCATATCGGAGGAATTGCAAACAAACATTTAATTTCGTTTCACGAGTACATAAACTGTCGGCAAGAAAAAGAGAAGAAGAAACCTATTTTTCTTTAAAACCCGCATGAAATTTATTCCGAACCATAGATACACTCTCGTATCAACCTAAAAGCGGCGATTTGCAGAGATCTACCAGTACACCAACGAGACTTCAACAATAATCACGAATCACTAAATTAGCTAGTAATGGAAAACAGTGACATTATATCCAACGATTGCATTGCCTGTTTGATCGGCGGAATGAGTGTGACCGATCACGTAGCCTCGAGCCAATCGAAACAATCCGGTGCCTCCGACGATCGGGAATTCTCTAACGTTATTGGAAACAGGGTTAATCCCCAACACCGAGAGGGTGCTGCCGTTATATTTGCCGCTGGAGAAAACAAGTGTCATCGCCATCAACAGATGCATATGCTCTTGGCTGGCGGAAGCGTAGAGACCCTGAGCTTTGCCAACCATTTTGGAGGTTGCCTCTGGCCCTTCCGTCAACCAGTCGTCAATGACCACCACGCCGCCGAACAAAGTGGGAGAATAACTCGTCATGTTAGCCGAGGCCACCCGCACTGCCGTCACATTTTTGCCGGTCACAGTGTCGTGGAAATAGAATTGAAGGTGACTTATCTTCTCCTCCGTGTGATGAGCTTCAGCCTCGGCTGTGTGCAGGACACACAATATTAACATGGCAGCCACTGCAATAACGCTGAGCTTGCCCATGTCTCGATCGAAAGGAAATATATTGATGGTTCGCAAGATTAGGCAAATTTATAGACTTCAATTTGCATCTATGACAGGAGACTCGCAATAAATTTGGTGGAATGATCTTTTAAAATATAGGTTCTTGTACCAACTCCATTGACTGAATATATGTAGATCGGTTAAAAAAAGTATGGAAAGCCTCACACTATTTTTTTTACCCAGATTTATCATATTTTAACACTAAAGAGGAATAAACAATTATTATTAATAATAAAAGTTTTAGTAGATAAATCGTAAATGGTGTGTAGTAGGAATTATAAGGAAAAACACATGTTCTTAACCATTAGACCTATTTAAATTAGACATCAAATTTAATTTATGTATTACACCCCTTTGTTTGTAGGACAAAGGACTCTTTCCTTCCAATGATTTGATAAAATCTATTTTAATATCCATACCCTAGTCAGACTAAATTTAAACTTAAAAAATTTAATATATATATATATATATATATATATATATATATATATATATTATATAAAAAAATACAAAATAATTTTTTTTAATATATATATTGTTTAAATATAAATATATCAAATTATATTTTTTAAAATTTTATAAAAAAATACAAAATAAATATTGAATCTGAATCCATATATATATATATATATATATATATATATATATATATATAATTTAAATATAAATATATCAAATTATATTTTTTTAAATTTTATTGAAATATTGCAACTAATATAAACTCATTTAAAATAATCGAAATATTTATATTTCAAAAACTTTGATTTTTTGAGTTGTACGATAAATCTGTGGGTAGCGTAACAGTGTTTATAAGAAGCACAGAAAACAAGAAACCATTAAACTTAGAAATCTTGGACATAGAGCGCAACCTAATGGACTTGTCCACTACTCCCATTATCTTATTATTTGTTTCGTTTTTTCTGCTCCGGTTCCATGTTCAGCCGTGCTAGCGAATAATGGTGATACATGATAATGCGTGCTGAGGTTGAAATTACCTCTAGTTATCACCTACAAACATGATAATGCGTGCTGAGGTTGAAATTACCTCTAGTTATCACCTACAAATTGTTGTTCTGCTGTGGCAACATAAATAAAAATGGATTTAAATGGCACAATTATAGAATAGAGCAATTAACAATCACACAATAATTTTAAGTGGTAAAACTTTTTACCAGGGAAACATCCACGGGATAGTGATATTTCGTTTATTTATCGTTCAATGGAGATATTACATCAATGAAACCAGGCTTACATATACTCAACCTCTCTCAAGATTCTTTGACTCTATGAGTTTACATGGATTTATAGCAACCTCTCTAAAGACTCTTTGACTCTATGGGCTTACATGGATTTATAGCCTTGACAACAATTTACCGAAATATCATTGTCTAGTTTATTCATCACCTATGCTGCAAGCCAAGAGAAGCTTTGTAGCTTCTCTAATAACACTGGTTTCGTGAGCAATCTATACGATTTGCTAGAATATGGATTTTATGAGGGATCACTCCACCTCCAACATCTCTTCCAAAAAAATGATTTGAGACATATGTTGAGGTAGATCTCCTTCTATCCAAAATGCCTGCAAAATCTAAATTATAATTACCACAGACTAAACAACTGAAACTGTTATAGGTGACACTTGTTCCTCTAAAACTCCGAAGCACCCATTTCACCGCTCCACCTGAATTTTCCATGTGCCTCACAACATTGACTGAATGTGAAATATCTAGTTTTAACCATTTCATCACATCCAACAAACCTCCTACTGAATTGAGACATGGTATACGAGACGTAACTTTTTCTTAATTATAAACAAAACCTAAACTTGAAGAAAACTTATAATGGAAATCAACAGGGCTACTAACTGGTTTCATGATTTTCACACTGAACTTCAACCACAACTTACCATTATTATCGTCTCTATGTGCTTATGTGCTCAACAATTTTTTGCTTCTCCTTGATCCTTCATCTGAAATATGTCATGTCGAACTGAGCCTTTATCTTATTGAGTTGAACCATTCTTTGGCTGCAACGAGCATATCATCAGAAAATAACATCATGATAGTGAATGTACTATTAACAATATATTCATGCTTAGCCCTTGAAAAGTTTTGGCTCACCATGAAGAATTCAAACCGCTTGTACATTTGCGTGGGTACCATTAGGCCATACAATGAATCCTCTAGCATGAAAACAAATCTACCGTTGCAATTTTGAGCTAACCTTTATGGTTGTTCCATACACACTATATTTCTATTAATGATGATCTTATGTACAGTAGGATCCCACACATTACATCTCTTTTCTCCATCATCATAACTAATAGAGATTTAAAAAAAAGTAGAAAATCAGAAGCAAAGATCCTAAGTCTGGAAGAAGCTTACATTTATGCAACTCTTTCTTGCTCATATGAACGTGTTCCTTTTGTCATAAACAAGAAGATACATCTATTACCTCAGATGTGACTTTGGTACGTGCTTCCAGCTTATAAATGTTATCAACCCTTGTTTCCTTCAACACTACTAAACTTCCTTTCGACACTTTGTGTGCTCACCTTGACCTGCATACTTATATCCACTAGAATCCAAAACCCCTAATGAAATCAAATATAACTTAAGCTTAGGTACATATATAACATCCTTTAATTCTCTAACAATATCATCGAACATATTGATTCTAATACTACCAACCCCAACGGTTTTACATGGAAAACCATTTCCCAAAAACAATACACCCTCATCAACAGATTGGTAAGAAATAAACTAGTTTCTTTGTGAGCATATGTGGTGGGAGGAACTTGAATCTAATAATCATTCTTCCTGATATTGTAATATTCTATAAATAGATAAAACTTCATCATTCGTACCTTGATTTGCTGCAACCAAATTTGCTTCTTTCATAGAGTACTCCTCAGATTCTTTTCTTTTCCAACAGTCTTTGCTGAGATTCGCTATTTTTCCATAGTACCAAAATTGTACTCTACCCTTTCTTTCCCTTTATTTAGATCGTGGAAAACTTCTTTGATTCTCCTATTTTTCTCTCGGTTGACCTCTGACCAACATCACCTCTAAAGTTGAGGTTTCTTTACTAGATTTTCTCCTCATCTCCTCAGCCAACAAAGCTACAACAACAAAGTCATAATCTAAAAAATATGTTTATCTAAAGACAATAGAGGTGACTAAACTATCCCAAGACTCAGGAAACAAACAAAACAATGGAATAGCATTATATTCATCTTCAAATTTAACTTCCATACTAGTCAATTGAACTATAAGGGTATTAAAGGCATTTAAATGGTCAACAACTCTCGTACCTTCTTTCATTCGCAAACTGTATAATTGCTTCTTCAAGAAAATTTTGTTCATTAAGGACTTCATCATATACATACTTTCCAACTTGCTCCGTAATCCTACTGCTATATCCTCTCCTACGATATTAAACAAAACTTCGTCTTCCAAAAAAATAAGAATGGTATTGAGTGATTTTGCACCCAATTCTTCCCACTCCTCATTTATCATGCTTGTTGTTTTCTTTTTCCTTCCCGCCAATGCTTTTTGCAACCCTTGTTGCACCAATAGATCCCACATATTGAGATTCTAGAGATCAATGTTTCTTTTTCCACTAAACGTTTCCACTTCAAACTTTGATCTCTAAAACTTAGCCATTTTCTCAAACCTTCAAATGCTCATAGGAAAAATATTCACATTTCCCTCACACTCACAAGCCAAACATTTGCCTTTTCCCTCTTTGAGAGGATGACTCTTCCTTAAGCTTCACAGGGGGTGCCAACTTTGAGATTGGCACTCATCTAGGGATGTCTGGGTAGCTCCAGGTTTTTGAATGGCGATGTCTTTGTGGAAGCGGGGGCTCCACTTTACTATGAAACTCATGTCTGCTTGGTCTGACACGTCAAAGTGGGAAAATTTCAGGCTTCTTAAGTGTGCGAGCGTCGACACACCCCTAACATTCCCTAGGGAGTGTTGGTGTACTAAATAAAAATATATCAACACTCTCATATCGTGAAAACTTCTAGCCTCCTCAATAATAAGATCTTCCTTCCCTCACCTTCCAAAAGACGTCCAAAGGTTTTTGTGCTCACAAATATCTGAAAACAATTTTCCGTGGCTCACGTTCGACACCTACTCCTCCTGTTTTGATACCACTTGTTGTTATGAAACATAAGCATAAATAAAAATGGATTTAAATGGCACAATTACAGAGCAGAGCAATCAACAATCACACATTGTAACACAACAATTTTACGTGGTAAAATCCTTCATAAGAGAAACATCCATGAGACAATGATATTATGTTTATTTATCGTTCAAGAGATATATTACTTCAACCAAACTAGTCTTATACACACTCAACCTCTCTCAAGAGTCTTTTCCTCTATGGGATTACATGGATTTATATCAACTCTCAAACAGTTACATAGAACTGATTACATTTATGTGGATCTGCACATTGTGTAATTTATTTCAACAACAAACTAAATAAAAGGCACCACTAAATTTTCTACAATCCACAAAATCGTGGGAAAATTGTTGGCATATCTCAACACAAATGAATTCCCTGATTCAATACTAGGACGAAACCTAGGGTTTATAAGATTATAAGCTATAGTGTTTGTTTCTTTGTTTATACTAGTGTTTGTTTCTTTGTTTCTAGAAGGTTTGATCTATGCTTATGAATAGATAATATTATGGTTTTGATCTTTAAGTATTTTTATTTAGATTTGGTAAATTGTTGTTGTTGTAAACTTGTTACATGTTAAAACATTTAGTTTTATCATCTAGTTCTTATGTGCATTTTTAATGGAGTGGTATTCTAGAAGGTTTTCTTATTTTGATGGATTTTCCATGAATCTAGGGTTTCTTCATTCATAGTGACTTGGTCTAGTAAGTGGTATTTTCCAATTTATCTCTCTCCGAACAACTTGTGTTAGCTTTAGGTTTTGCATTTACATATTCATGTCCTTCACCCTCAAAGTACTAGATTCTTTTACATGAGCACACTACATGTACATATTCATGTCCTTCACCCTCAAAGTACTAGATTATTTTACCTGGACGCACTATTTCTTGTCCATTCCATCATTGCAAACAAACCCCTTTTGCACATTATATTATTTATATAATTACATCATTTGTTGGTACAAGTTGGAATCTATTTCTATCAACACTACATTTAATTACAACTAGTCATATAAATATTTTGAAATAAATACACATATCATATAACTTTGCCATTTTTTATGTATGATGATGGAACATTGGAAATACATCATAATGTTGTAATTCCAACAATTACCTCTAGTACCTATGGTAGCAATTGATGATGTTGGTTTTATTGTTGTTTCTGCCATGCAAAATCAAATTTCAACCATGTTTGTACTTAAAGATAATGAGGAAAAATAACTTATTGACATCATTTCCATTGAAGGGAATTTGGATGGATAGTTTTCCAAGTGAAACAAAAACTATGACAATCATGGTGCCTCCATATACAATACATTAAATAATTTCATGATTTTTCACCTAGTAGTTCTTAGTACAATCTTTTTTTTCATAGATAAAATTAAGGGGTCATCTAGGTGTGAGGGTTGGTGGATTCAACTCATTCTATTATCCTTTGCCTCCAAAAAAATCATTATCAACCTTATACACTTGAGATAATAAGTAGAGCAATACCCAATTCCATGAACAATGATCTTATTGTCCAAATATTTAATCAACATTCAAACGTAATCCTTTTAGTGCCCATACATCAAATCATTTATTACATACTCAAGTTTAATCTCTCATTTGTTTGTCAATGTCTTTAACTTATAGGTCAACCATATCAATTATGTAACCATGTCTTCGAGCATATTTTGATGACATACCCCTATTTACATTAGTATTTTGAATATCTATCATATCATTTACGTCTCAATCAGAATTGGCATTCCCATACTAAGATTGCATATCATTTTGGTTTTGTCAAAATAGGATTTTACTACTATAATAGGAAGGTGATATATAGCTAGGATTCGATTAAGAAGTATTGGGATCATCATTGCGAGAAATCTTAGAAGAATCCATTAGATATTGGATGAGGAAAATTTCTCATGATATTGCATTGGAAGGAACTCTGATGCAAAGACTAAGACTTGTAAGGGTAAGACATGATAAGGGATATGAGATGATTTATTTAATAGTGATAAGGAATGCAATGGAAAGGCATATATGATACATGTTATAATGATAAGACATGAAATGTAAATGCATGTATGTTTTGTATTATAATCAATAAAAAAACATGTCGATGTGTGCACAGATTTGGTGGATGAAAAAGTGGCAAGGGGGTCAGTAGAAACTCACCCACAAGAACACACACAGATTTCTAGGAATGTGCACGTGTTGCTGATATCAGAGGTTTGGAAAATCCTGAACCTCCACTCAATGTGCCACATAGGCACGTTGGAAGGAACATGTGCACGTTCCTAGGAAAGCGCACATGTTCTTGTTGCGATCAATTTTTAAGGGACCGTGGGCACGATTTATACCCATTTGCACATCGTGCCTCACGATTTTCTTTGTTTGAGCAAGAAAAGAGGAGTAGAGGAGGAGAAAATATCGAGATGTTTCCACCGTGTCCAACTCTACCTACATATGCTTGATTTTTTGTCATTTATTTTATTATCTTTGTCTCCTCTCTTGGATTTAAAAAAATACAAAACAATTAGTCATGGTTTATGGATGTTAATTCCAACGGCATTGAAAACTTATTAGCAAGGGTCACTTCAAATGTGTGGTTCAATGACAATTTCAAAGAGAAAAAAATAAACATCGACGAAATTAATTAATACATATAATTAATGCTTGAATGTAAATCTCTCAACAATTCACTAATATTATATATAGGTTTTTTTCAAGTTCATTGTAAAGATAACACACATTTTTTCTTTGTTTTACACAAAATTATGTTAATGATTTTGTTGGGATAAAATGAAATTGTTGTTTGTAATACCTTTTTTCACAAGTGCACTTATTAAATTTCCTTTAAAAATTGCAGTAAATAGTATTAAAATGGAACATGTAGACAATGAAAACCACCCACATGCAAGCCAAGGTGAGGAAAACCCCAATCCACCACAACCACCAAACATAAACACACAAATTGAAGAGGGGTTAGATACTTTGATATGACTTGTCAATGATTTAAGGGGAACCAGAGAACCTAGTTGAGAGTCCTTGGACATCATTGTAAGGTCCATTAAAAGTTCCCATGGGAAATCAACTTCTACTTTTGAATACAAAGGTAAAATGTTTGAGTTTTACAGGACTGGACTGGATAGAAACCAAGTTAGAGACTTGGGTATTTCAAAACAAGATGGGATGTCTCTTTTTATTGATCCTTGATCTAGAAAACAACCACATATGACCAAGAAACGAATTTGTATTGAATGGTGCATCCACCCAAAAATTATTCAAAATTGTATGGATAAGTGATTCATGGTATTTGATGCAACTCCCTGCAATAAGATGGAGGTGCCTTTATATTTTTTAAGAAAATAATGGGAATAATTTATTTTGGGTCACCATGTGAACTACATCGACATTAGTGACTTCCATGGGGTGGATAAAGGGTATTCACAGGACTGAGAGCATGCTAGGGGTGATCCCATGTTATGTCCTCATCCCCCGAGGAAAAGGCCAAACCCACCTTCTGAGCATCCTCTTGTTGCAGAGGGATTGTATAAGATACATGTAGCTCTATCATCCTTGACTTAGAGCCTAGTGAAACATGGTATTTTTTGCAGTATCTCAATAGGAGGTGCCTACGAGTGACATTGATAGAATGGTTAGGCCTTCAACCCCTAGAGAAAATTGTAGTGAGGAGAGGGAACATGGACATAGTATTCATCCATGTGAACCTCACAGATGCTTTCGTTGCGGTCAAACTTTCTATGGGTCTATGGAGGCAAGTGGAAAGTAGAGCTTCATGGGAGAGGATAGTGTCTTAACCATCTCTATGTTCTTCATCATTATATATTTATATAGTATTCAATATATTTATTCCAATATTTTATTGCATGATGTTTTGTAGTTTATACACTCGTATAGAAAACCCTATACATCGATAAATGCATTGATGTCTGTCTCCATCATCGATCTAGCAATAGAGACAACCTTCTCATTCGGTATTCCACATACATAGATATATGTCACATTTGATAAATTGACTATAGTGATTTATTTATATTATATCATCCTAAAATTTATAATGTTCTTGTGTTTCTATAGGTTGTGGGACAAGGCAGTGCCAAGCAATGTCCACCTGGGATGGACAAGCCACCTGCTTCACAGGTATCATGTTTTGAGTTAAATCTAGTTTAAATCTAAAATTTGTTGTATTTATGTTGTTGGATTTTACTATTTGGTACAAACAACAATATTATTAATACGTATTTAAGTTGCTATTTTCACTATTTATAATACTATTTCAGTCCCCCTGCAACAGAACATGGATTTTGGGTTACCTGTTTCAAGGCTAGGTATTATTCCATCACTTTTATAGCCCATGGGGGTTCATCGTTGCCCACCCCTAGTATCGTTTTTATTCATTGCATTCTCAATGGATGCACCCATAGGCCACCCATATGCACCACCTCGTCCATCGCATCCATCCACAATGGATGCACCTGTATAGTACCTTTTAGCATTGGGAGTCACCCTCAGACTACTAGAGGATAAGCCCAATACCCATCAAATAGATTTGTAATGGTAAATGTAACAACAATTTTGTTTTTGAAAGGTGAGAGGGAGCCAATAACAATTGTTCATCAATGAACAATGATGCCTACATCAGAACATGTTCCCACAAAGAAATTCTAATCCAAATCTGAACAAAAACAAGATAAAATTTGCAAAGAAGAATGAGGAAGAAACATAAAGAGAGTAGTGCATGTGTATATCTGGTCCAACTGACTAATCCTTGAAGAAAATTCCAGAAATAAATATCCTCCTACTACAGGAATTAAAAGAAGTTTACGATGATGCTTTCACACAGTCAAATCCTTTGCTGCATAAAAACAATAGCATGAATCCTTCACACATTAAAAAAAATCCATAATAAAAAGGAAATAACTCTATTCCATATTAGTATTAGCAACATCAATTGAAATACATGCTCTTTAGTGAGGTATACAAATTTGTAAAAAAAAACAGTTCCTTTTCTATTACTCTGCCTCCTCCATTAGCTCTTTCTAACCCTACTCTACTCTTGTAACATGAAATATATAGCACTATAGCTCCTTTCCATCTCACCAATTTGAAATCCAACCCCTTTCCCAAAATATAAACAATTACAAATAGAGAATGTCACGTTTTGACTGATTTCTTGCTTTTTAGGAGGCGAAATTATGAAAACTAGGCTTCAAAATGCCACTTGTAATTATCAAACTATAATAGTTGTTTAAAATATGAGAATGGTTTTTGTAGATAAGATTGTTCTAAAGAAAAAACTCTCTCGGTTTCTTGAAATTCATCTCCAGATGGCTGGAATATGTGTCGCAAAAATATATTTCAAAGAAGAAATCATGAAAACTGAAAAAATAGGGCTCAAAGATTCCTTCGAATCTCCCAATCCGTGACACATGTGTGAAAAATAAAAGAGGTTAATGTTCTTGGATCCGTGCTTGAAAATAAAATCCTTTTTATTTTGAAAATTCATCTTGTTTCACCTAGAAATCCTCCTGGAAGTCAACTGGTAAAAAATACAAGTTCAACAGTCTTAGAACAAAGTTTCCACAACACATTTCATAGTGCATTTTGTAGCACCTATCTAAATTCGCAGAGCCTTAGCCAGTTCATAGCGCCAAAGGAAAATCAAGTATCCAAAGCCTTCCTAACCTCCAAACAAGACAAAAAACTCATGGAGTACCTGATGACCTTGAGTTTGATGCTGGTAATTTTGAATTTGCACCAGGATGCTCGCAACCTATCCAACCCACAACCCTCTTCCTTAACTAGTTCGCAACACCAGTTCGCAATGCCAACTCAAATATAGCTTGCACACTTGTATGGATTCATAGTGACAAAGGGGAGACTTTGAGTACAACTTGGATGTATGACATGTCAAGGAAATGATATAAAAAAACCAAAGGTATGACATGAGGATTTTTACCTGTCATGATAAAAATCTCATAGCTCAAATTTTAGACCAAGGCTATACATATGTCATGATAAAAATCTCATAGCTCAAATTTTAGACCAAGGCTATACATATCCTTATTCATCCTAAAATCAAATCTAACTTATGATTACAACCTAAAGACTCAACACCTATGTCCTATAAACCTTATGACTCAAAGAACAAAAATAAGGTGAATTTGTTTGACCCATACAATATTATGTGTTAACATCTGGCTCCACATGGGATGGCATGCTCCCTGTGAGCTACCAAGAACATGCAGTTCCAGTTTCCTTATCCATTGGTCTATGGAGTCATCTGTGCAACTAACCTCTGAAACGCTGCCAAAATATTCCACTTATTTAAGAAAACTAACTGATAAACCTCCTGCAAACTTAAGGAAAGAAAATGCTAGAGAAGTGAGCTTATTTCCTACACTACCCTACGTCTAGAAAGATCTCCAATTGATCAGGTAAAGGCAGAATTCCACAACAACCATTCAAGTAATTTTAAGATTGAAATGATATAGTCTTTTTTAATAATTAATGAATAATAACAAGAACATAACAACAACGATATAGAATCTTTCATAAATCCATACTCAGCCACGAATGTCAGTGAAATGATAAAATCTGAAATTTTTAGAGAATCTGAAAAGTATGACTCCAACAAGACTGCTATTGGATCCTCAAAACCATAGTCACAAAGTTGTTGATTGAGAAAAGATGATTTCCATATCATAAATTCCCCTTTGCTAAGAAATAGATGACCTCCGTGTTCTTTCATGAGCAGCTCTTGATCATCAATAATGCTAGTTTCCTCTTCATAAACATGATCATATGACAATTGCATAACATGACTTAAAACATACTGAGTATGATCAAATAAAAACATATAGTTATCTATGCAATCATCCACCATTGCATGCTCAAACTGACTTTGAAAACAAACATAAACATGATGTACATCCCGATCCGCAGAAAAATATGAAAACTTTGAAGAAACTTTCAAATGTTGTCCCAAATTTGATTCATACTTGCATTCTTGCTGCTCCAAATATGAAATATACTCACAGTCTTGTTGTTCATGTGCATGCATATTTTAAAAGTATGTTTGATCTTGAATCCTATTGCAAGCCCAGATATTCTACTCTACTTCCTCTGCATCTTCAAACAACCTTCTTAAAGATGAACATTTTCTTTCTCTCGGGAGAAGGAAAAGCTCTGAATGTTGATCCATTAAATAGTACACCATGGAAACAACCTCGAAAGGCCGAATATCCAATGGAATGCTATGATAAACTCTATAAAACCTTCTGTTGAAGAAAACCATAACTTCTTCTTCCCCTCTCCTGAAAACATTAAAATCAACGAGGTACCGATCCAGGGACTTGTTCTCACCCCAATACTTTAAAAATATGTTACATAGCTCGATCCAAGAACCAATAGAATCATCTACCAAACCTTTAAACCACACAGTAGCATCTCCAAACAAGTATTTGGAGAACAATCTCATGGTAACATCTTCATGTACTATCTCAAACTAATCAACAAAGTTCTCAGAGGATCCCAAATGCCTCTCAAATGTAACATGATCCTCTCTAGAAAACTGAGGAAGATACTTGAAGAATTCAAGAGGATAAGGATGAAGATGAGATGGAAAACTTAAGGGTTTAAACATCTTATCTATTATTCTAGTTTGGACAACAGTGGAATGAAAGTGGGGTTTAGTGGACTGATTGCAAATTCCAGCAGTTGTGGTAGAAGATGGTACTATGATAAGAGGAGGTGGTGAATCGGTTGTATCATTCACATGGTTACAAGGCTAATCATGTTCAGGAAGGATTTGAATACAAAAATTGTTCTCATATGTTTCATATGAACGACTAGGGTTAACATCAACTATGTAAGAAGAATGTAGAGCTTCTTCTTTCAAAGAGGAATATACAGTAGTGGGTTTATGGTCATCAGAATAAACGAAGCAAAGGATGATTCTCCTAACATATGAAGGAAAGGACAAGAAGGAAATGATAAATAGTAATATGAGCTCTTGCAGGAAACCAACATATTGATACTTGGACTTCCTGTGTTTGAGATCGTTCTTCAGTGGAGTTCTGTAACTGATTTGAATCACCAACAATTTCTTCAAATGTGTGGAGTCTCGATGGATCTATGCCTAAAGCTAGAGGAGACATATCAAAGCAAGAAGGAGAAGGAAGATATTGA
>CBVK0100543742.1:0-17371 GCA_900067695.1 Picea abies | reverse complement strand
TCTTATCTTATGAAATGCAAAGAACTATAATAATGGCATAAACATTAACAGGAGGATCCATTCGATTTTTTGTAGTTTCATGATGATGTAGATTTTATTATTATGCTTCTGTGACATATTTTAGTGTCTGAAACTTGAGTTCAAGAGTGCTCTTGAACCTCCATTTTTCTTCACCAATATGATTGAAATCTAGATGCCCATAGTATTCTTGTTCACCTCTCTTACTAAGTCTTCCTTCTAATCACACTTAAACTCAAATCACTGACTGAAATTAATGAGTACCTCACTTCCTTGTGCATTTCTTGTATAGTTTCAATGTTAAAATCATTCTTTTAGTAAGTTCCATTTGACCTCCACTCATAAAACCAAACAACATCCACCAAACATTCTGATGGGTACTGGGCTTATCCTCTTTCAATTTGAGGGTGAATCTCAGTGCTAACAACTTGCATCTCCCAATCACACCCTCTGACGTTCACCTTTATGGCCCTTACATATGGATCTGCAGTACTATCACCTTAGCTACATTTTTGGTGTTGTCACCTGGTAGCACTCTCCCCCACATGAGTTGTCACATTCATAGTTCCCCTTGGTACTTTGACACTCATGCTGCTTTCACCTCCTAGGGATAGGAGTCTTGATAGTCTTATGCACTCCTAAGAATAATCCACACACTTCTTCTTATCATGTTTCTAGCTTTCCCAATGGAATCCTAGTTTATCTCATCATGGTTCTATTTGAATGCACCTCCATAGTATCGTTAACCCTCCATTGCATACAAAATCAGATTTCACATCTTCATATTGTCCTCCATTCATTTCCCTCATATAGAAACCCACCCATGGGGCCCCCACCCTCCACTATTTCTCTTCGCAGCTTGTGCCCTCACTGGCCAAGACATATTGCACTGGGGCACCCATTTCTGTATTTGTACACTCATCCCAAATTATTCTTTATTTATTTGATAATTGTAAAAGTCCTTTGTTTCCATCGTTTACTTAGATTTTTGTCGTCACCCTTGATGACCTTCTTTTCCTAGAAACGAAACCCATGTTGCCCTTGGTTGGGGAATCCACTCTCCTTTTCTTATTATGACATCATTCATAAAACTCAAGTATCCCAAACATAATGTACCCCTGATCTTTTAATTTTTCCACTTTGTCACACCTCTTACACAATTTAACCCCATGTCTAGTTGTCCCCCTGACACTAGATACAATTTTATGGTTGTTGACAATCATCCTTCAAACATACCCCCAACCAAGGGAAGTCTTGAGTCTTGAAGCATATTGACTTCATTCATGTTGCCTATCATTTCTTGATCGTATCCCCATGGATTTCATGAAGCCCTTTTCTTCTTGGAATCACATCTCCATTTTTTTTGACATCAACACAATTTCCAGAAGGGTGACAATATATTGACTCTCATTACCTTTACAATGAGGAGTATCAAATGGCACAGAGAGGTCCATCATTGCCCTCTGGTTCCATTGACCCCCATAACATTAGACTTCAACAAAATATCATGTTACAATGGGTCTTATTATGCGACTATTGTAGTTGTTTTTTACTAGCCAAAGACCTCTTAATTTGTTAGGCCATTAATGCCTACAATTCATTGACACTTTTTACAGGCATCCTTGCCTCTTTTCAAAGTATGTTCACCATTCATAATTTCCATCCGTCATTATCAAACTGCCCCAGAGGGCGTTGTAGTTATCTACATCAACATACAAATTTAGTTATTGTCTTACATTTTGAGTTACATGACATGAGCATGGGGCATGCCTGCCTCGTTCGTATACAGATTTTATTTTTTTTCCTAGAGAAATATTTGGGTCCCACAGTTTCCCTTCTCCCTCCAATGGATCGTTCTTGCAGTTTCTCTCATCACTCTTCATTACAATGGCACTCTCACTAAAATAAACATTGATGTATTTCGGCTATATGTATGCTCCTAACCTCACACATCAGGGGGCATATGTTATCACTAGAATTTCATCTGCAACATTGCATGAAAATGGTTACAAAAATACAACAATACCAAACAACTATTTGTTCACTTGCAGCAGAAAAATACATTTCCAAGAGGTAAAAACTATACAATTGGGAAAAAAATGACATTCTCTAACTCACTAAAGGAGGCGCATGCATAGTGCGTGGGACAAAGAAGCTCGTAGAGTGCACAATGCACCATATGCACAACTATGTACGAGAAAATCTCTGCACTCCTGTGAACAACGCATTTATGGTTCTTTTCATCCCATCAACCACTTATGGACCAGCTCCCAACTTGATTTGACCTTCAAATATGAGCTAAATCTGAATGGGGGGTTGGTCAAGGACCAATGGGTTCCCTAAAGGGCCCCTTGTTCACACTAAGAGCTAGTTGAATATTGCCTTGAAGAAATGATATAAATGGAGGCCATGGGTGCACTTAGAAATTAATATTTTCATAGTATTATTATGTTTCCTCAATCCTCCCTTGAGAATCCTCTTTTCTCCTTGGAGCATTCTAGCAACATTCCAATAGGCCATTCCACTCACCTCTTGAAGGAATAGGCATTGATTTCTTCATCATTTGAATTTTTTTCTACCATTGTAATAAGAGCTCTCCAATAGGGAACTCAAGAGCCCTCCCAAGGAGGAATACGGGACCCATAAGTCCTCATTTTTCTCTATGGTGTTTTTCCAACTAATATAGTTATCCATTGGTGGCATAATCTTGGTCATTGGTTGATTTTTTTTGGTTCAAAGTTTCTTATGAATTTTAGTTTTTATTTCCTTAGTTGTTTTAATTTGTTTACTTGTTTATTTCATGTGCTTGGTTTGTTTAACTCATGCACTAACCTTTGTATTGTCTAGCAGGAAAAACTAAGCATGCAATTGCCCTTGTTTTGCTAACCCAAGTGACGAAATGGACACAACCATGTTCTAGGGGTCCACTCAATTGAATTCTTGACCTGAAAATGTAGAGGCACCCCAATGGGTGAGGTGAAGATAACTCGATATTATTCCACGAGAAAATGGATGTGGCCACAACCTTCTATTCACTCTGAGAGTGAATAATGAAGAGGAAAAATTTCCCAATATGGGTGATGAACTTCCTGCACTACTTAGCCAAGACCAAAGAAATTATGGTAGGTGGAGGTACCTTTTGTATCATGTACAGTTTAATACCCATGGTCAAAATGAAAATATGAGGTCTATACTCATATACATCATGATGTTTCCACATATATGGTTTTCATAAAAGAAAATCAAAAAGTTCAAGTGGGGAAAAATCACACAATACCTCATCCTTGAAAGGCTTGATTCCATAGGGAAAGTGACATTGTTGGCTGATGCAGAGATATCATCCTTGGCTAAGCCACCTAATGTTGTATGATTGCTGATGTGGTGTTGTCTGAAAATCAAACTTCTTGAATAACTCTACTAATATGAGGCTCTTTTGGCTTCCACTATCAATAATGAAATATAGCAGACAACCCTTCATCCACATTTGTGAGTGAAAAAGGTGCCCACCTTCCTCTGTCTCTTCTAGTTCATTTGGAAATATATTGGTGGTAGTGACTAGCATTGGGTTATGCATCAATGTTTTGTTTCCCCTTGTATGGATCTAAATTGGAGTTAGAGTTTGGATCTAACTCTGAGGATTTTAGCTCAGCCACCAATGACTACTTTGAGAGACATTCATCAGTGTTGTGCTAGGAGCCTTTATGGAACTCACACCACTTCCTAGTGTCCTTCTTCGTCTTCCCATTACCCTTATTTTTATACAACTTAGACTGGTTATCCTTGGGTTTTCCATCCTTTATTTCTCCTTTGTTTTGTGTGTTGGGCATTCCTTTTCCTAACTTATCTTGTGATTCATTCATAGATCCAAACTCCCACTTATTCCTTTGATTAAAGCTTTTCTCAATTTTGAAAACATATCAATAAGCCACTCCCAGTGATAAGATGTCCAAAAACTCCATTTCTATTTGGATATACCTATGTATACCCCTATGACATTTTAGAACTAGATGTTGCTCAAAGTCTCTAATACTTGTCTTGGTACATAAGGTATGTAAGGTATTTGTGAACTACGACATTATTTGTTCCCTCTCTTGACAAAATGTGGTCCATCTCATCTACTGGTTGTTGTAGTTTCCAACATGGTAATATTGTTCCTTGACGACATCCATAAAAGATTCCCAAGTGGGCTCAACCCTAAATATTCCAGACTCCTCTATGGAGTTTTTCTCATAGTAGGTATCCCACCAATGTTTGACATGGGGGACAACCTTAAATAGTGCAAAGGTGATATTTTCCCTTAATTGGAAAAGTTGTGGATAGAGAAATAACCTTTTAGTAGACTTAACCACTTTTCCAAAGAATCTACATATATTTGACCTTCAAACATGGGAATATAAAAATTAACTTATACCTTAAAAGGGGTGGTGCCTCTAAAGTAGTTGATTGATGAAGATGCACTTGTTGTTATCAGGTGTCATTGAAGGATTTGGGAAAAATTACCCATCATCTCGTTCCTTTGTTGCGCAAAATTTTGTGATAAATAACTTAATAGGATCTATTTCTCCCTCATCTCTCTTTTCCTCCACCATGGGAAATCATCGAGGTTGGAGAGGAAAATATTCCAAAGGATCGACCAGTTTGAGTCCCAATGCCATATACCCAGACCTTGTTGGAGACATGCATGCAGAAATAGATAAAGAGAAGACTTCTCTAATACCACTAATATGGATTTATGAGGGAATGAAATGAAACATAGAAATAGGACAGAAACATAGAGATACAGTGATACTCAAATTCTATTAAATAATGAAATATACAAAGACTGTAAAAGAAAACACATAGTGAAATGAACTCACTAGAATGGTGGTAGATTATCTCTGAAAAGAGATGTCATAGATACACGTATTCACAAGAAGGTGATTACAATGAGGATCCAAAGGTTTTTTTAACATAAATCATAAATGAGAAAACCATAAACACCCAAAACCCTAACGTCAAGAGATGAAACACCAAAAGTTTTGTGGGACCTAATGAGGGTAGTTGATACATCAACTTCCTGAGGGCATAAATGTTTCATATGATCTTCGTTTGAGGAAATTAGTACCTAGTTGAAAAGGTCTAACCAAAGAGTGCACATTCCATTTGTCCTAGAATATACCTTTGGTTACATGATAAGCACTACCAAGCCAAAAAAATGTAGTTTAGGGCCTCAAAATGGCCACAAAATTTTGGTACGCGAAAAACCGTAAAAAAACTGCCAATATGGAAACTATTTTTGAGCCAATGGAATAGGTGGGAAACCACTGATGTCCACTTGTATTAGTACTCCCCATTTAGGAATCAATGGTCCCCATTACATTGAGTTCCCCCATTAAATGGGGAAACTTCTACTAAACTTGATGCTTGGGGAGCCACTTTCTTTGGTGCAATAGCTACCCTTCTTTGAAAAATTGATAGAGTTGGATCTTATAATGGCGGGTTCCGTTAACTTGTGTGTCTATGATCATATCAATGGTGTCTTTTTCCATGCCATCAAGGTTGACTTCTATAGTTTTTCCCTTCTCTGCCACTTCTGATGTGTCCAATAGTGGATGAAAATATGGAAGAAGGAGGTCCACATTAAATATTAGGTGCAAGACAAGGAAGGGGGGAATACTTAACTAAAAATCATTATCACCCACAACCTTGGTGATGGTTTAAGGTCCATTGAAAAGTGGCCATGATTTCTAATGGGGTCCTGTAAGGTGCTCTTTCTCCAAATGAAACCAAACCTTGTCTCCCACATTGTCATGGAATTGCTTGTATTGAGCATTGTATTTCTGCAAAATACCGTGGACCTATTGGTGGATATGTTGAATCCATTCAATGAATTTTGTGGATTTTTCAGCCTCATATTGAGCATGGGAGGATTCTTCCTATGTGGATGCAAGGGTTAGTGCTACATCAATGGTGCCCAATGGTTGAAATCATAGGCCCACTTGAAAAGAATTGTGGTCAACCGAGTTATGGAAGGATTAATTGTAGCTATGTTGGACATAAGGAAGGATCTCATTCCATGTGTGTGGATGATTGGAGTTGTACATGTTCAAGATATGCATGATCATCCTATTGATGAACTCTATTTTTCCATTCATATAAGGGTGAAAGGAAATGGATTTCGTGATATTTGTGTCCAACAATTACAAGAGGATCGACCATAATGTGATAAATAATTTGTTGTCCTGATATAATATGATGGTATGTGGTAGTCTGAAGTGTACCCATACATGATCAAAGAAGATATTGGCAGTGGCCTTGGTTGTGATACTCTTCTTGTAGGTGGTTAGAATGGAAATCTTAGAGAATTGATCAACCATATTAGAGAATCAATCAACCACTGTGAATACACAGTCATTTCCATGTTTGGTTGATGGAGGACCTGACATGTAGTCCATTGAGATGGATTCCCAAGGCCTGTAGGGAATTGACAGAGGGGTGTAAAGTCCTTGTTTTTAATGGATAGCTTGGAAATGGAGCAAGTAATGTAGGATTTAATATAATTACTAACATCATGTTGAAGCTTCAACCAATAGAAACACTTCTATAGTACTACCAATTCCTTCTCCATGCCAAAGTGTCTTGCCACCCAATTGTAGTGTGATTCCCAAATCAACTTGGCATGCTCACTTGAAGGAACACATACATGACCCAGATGTCATAAAAATCCATCCTGAAGATGAAAGTCAGTAATGGTCATTCTTGTTCCCGACGTCTGATAGGTCATAGTAAGGTTAGGATCACTCTTTTATGCAGGAGCATCGTCATCAACGTTCAATGAAGAAAGTGGAGGAAAACTCAGCATCCAACGTGCACGTTCAAAAAATTTGGATCACAAGGGGAGCACATCATTTACTATTTTGAAAGCATTGCAATTAATGAGATTTTAATGTTTTGAGGCAAGTTTCATTGTATGAGATCATAGGAGATTGTGATTTCTTTAATAAGTTGTAGGATTGTACAGATATTGAGCATCAACTCATATATGGATTGTAAATTTCATTTATTGTAATAAGACTTAGTTGTAGAATGCTTGATTATGATGTGAAATCACTAGTGTAGTCGGAAGGAAGGCTTGAGAATCCCATCCATGTATAAATGTATGTAGTTTATGCCCAAATGGGCCGCTCAAGAATATTGTAATTAGCTTCAGCTGAAGTTTATATGTTAATTTGCTGAGACCTATTGTAGAGAGTTTTTATTGAGAAATTTGTAAATTCTTTGTTGAAGGAATATAATACAGGAGGAGTACTCTCAAACTTTGATTTTGCATATCCATGAGTTTATTGGGTAACATTATGCTTTTTGTTTTATATGTTTTATAATTTTTTTTGTGCATTTCATGGTTAATTGAATGAACTTGTAGTGTTCTGTAAGTTTCAATTGTTTCTCTTTTGAAGCATTGGTGCAAGAATTGCACAGTAGCCATGCAAGGAGTGTGAAGGAAGAGTTGTTTCTAGACTCAGTAGCTCAGGAGAGATAACGTGAAACTGTGAAGAGTGAGTGAAATTAGTGCACATATACTCAGTGGATTATAAAAGCTTGAGAAGTCTCTTGCAAGGTGTTCACAGGGTTAACACTTAGCCAAGTTGATGCAACCCCACTCCCCTTCAGGGTTCTGTGACCTCCCGATATCTATATCGTTCTCTCTCACCAAGATGGAACAAATCTATGGTCTCTGTTGGAACCTTCAATATCTTCAAATCCGCAGGTCCTCTCACAAAAATTTTCTTGCATGACTAAGCACCCAAGTGCAGACTTCTACTCCACGCGATCACAAGCTATCACCACTTGCCTACAAAAAAGGCACATCTTGATATCGTGTGTCAGGACTTTGCAAGTGAGTCGATCGTGACTCCTTGACTCTTGAAAATTTGACAAGAGATTAATGGTTTTTATCCCCTTTCCCTATCTCCTCTCGTGTGACCATTCTCCATGACCTGGGATCTTCTTGTAAGCACGTCAGGACTTTGCATTTCGCGATATTGAAACTTGAACCCAACGCTTACCCTTTGAATGCCCAATCCCCAAACTTATGATGTTTCCTTCACCTAGATCAATGGTCATGGTTCTCTCGTGATTCAACAGTTTAGATCATATCACAAGTTCGGACCTCATGAGTCCTTGACTCTGCTCCTTTGACCTTCTCTAGTAGTGAGTCAGTGAAATGATCAACTCTCGCCACTCATCCCTCCAAAATGGATGGTCCTGATGGCGTCAGAATGATCAATGGCTATGACCTATCCCCCCCTTTGATTCTTCAACCATGCAAGTCAGGGAAATGTTATCCCTTCGCCACGTGCCCTCTTTGACAATGGACGGTCCCAATGATTTTGGAATGATCAACGATTGTAATCTTTTCATGAGTTCACGTTTCACGAAATCTCACAAATGTCTCTTTAACTCCTTCAAGTTCTGAGTCAGCAAAACATTGGGCGCTCACCACACATCCTTTCCAATGGACGGTTTCGATGGTTTAAGAACTTCTCCCACTCAACTTCCTCCAGATCCAACAACTGTTTGTTCACATGCCAGATCTGATGGTTCATATATGTTTTCCTCCTACGCTTACTTCTCGCTACCTGGACATGGGTTAGATGGTCCAGATCTTCTCTGTGGATGATTTTTGTCCCTTGACCAACTTTTGGGAGTTTCTTGGTCATGTTGACCTATTTTGAGACTTCGACAGCCTGTCAAAGAAAGAGTGCAATACAAAGTGGATATCATGGGATCTTGGCCCCCTTTCTAGGTTTTTGGGAATATGTAATGGGAATGGGATGTCGGCTCATGGGTTTACTTATGTTTAGGCCTATTTTGTATGTATAAATAGAAGGATATACAATGTAATAAGAGGATAGAGAATAGTGCATCTATGTGATGTGAATGTATGATAAGTGGGAGTAGAGTCTGTAAGTGATTTGTGCATGACTGTAAGAGACTTGTAGAGCTAAGTGAAGATCCTTGCAGCAGATTGTGGAGAGCTTAGGTGTTGTAACACAAGGAAGAAGGATCTAACGAGCTACACAGATCTTTTGTCTTGTGCAAAGTAGGAGTTTTGAAGGCTTTGTGATTGTAACCGATTGACTGAAGACAATAAAGAAGAAGAGTTGGTGGACATAGTCCCAGGGTAGGGGTGAACCACGTAAACACTGTGTTATGTGCTTTGTTCTTTGTCTTGATGTGCTCACATGTTATTTGCTAAGTACTTTGATAGGTTTAGATAGACCTACTTCTTCTTTATGCTTATGATATGTGTGACTATTATATATGATCCATATGAATATTCTTAGTTGGTGCAGTAAGACACGACCACCACCTTGCGCTCCTGCTCATAGGGTCATTCAAATTCTCCTTTGAGCTGAATTAGGTCATTCTATTCCCTATTGGAATCTATGATGAAAACCTGATCCATAGGTCCTTATACTTCCTCATGGCCTTTTGCATTCAACCGTGAACTCCCCGACTTAATTTTGGGTTTCGGGGTTTTGTGATCCTTGATGTCACAAACCTCTATCCTCGTGATCTCTTGATCACCGATTTGTCGATGTGCCCTTCCTGCCTTAGCCCCTCTTGGCTAAACTCCTGGTTCACATGATTGGCTCTAATAATACCATAGCCTTATGTCTTTTGGGATTTCCCAAATAAAAAATTATAACCTCTTGACCCCTTGACTCCTGAAATGGCCTTTCTTACCTTAGCCCCTCCTCGGTATACCCTGGTCCACAAGACCACTATCTCCCAAGACCGCAGCCTTGTCTCCTATCAGGGTTTCAGACATCACAATGCCAAAATGCATAAACCCCGTGTCCACGGGATTCCTGATATCTCGATCTCTCATATGATGTCAGCTGGCCCCCACACAACGAAGCTCTCCTTTATTTCGGAAAATCAGACTTTACGATTACGAAATGTAAGTCCTCCTTGTCTCCAGGACTAACGAAATGTCGATCTCCGATGCGTTGATTTGACCATCTATCAGAATTTTCCACGATAGTCTGGATCTCTACCACATATCCCCAACTGATGGATGGCCCTGATCTAATCTTGTTGTTTCGGAGGTTTCAATGCTCCAATGAAAGAAATCCTCTGTCAACTCAAAACCCTGGTAGCCGATATATCGACGGGTCGCTCGATCTTCACCATGTGTATCCACAAACGGACGGCTCAGATCGTTCCTGGGACCTTTACCATGGAAATCACTGATCTTCTGTCCTTGAGACTCTTGATTTCACGAACGTCGATATCTCGATACCTGTCGGGACTTCTTCCTGGCATGAGAAGGGTTAAACCCCATGCACCTCCTGTCCGATCTGATGGCTGATGGGTATCTATGTGAACATCCGACGGTCCACAATCACCCCTTCTGTATGCTTGCTCTAATTCTCCCTGGACGTAGAAACCAACGGTCCATATCTCCTTCTCCATCTGATCTGATGGCTGTTGTGCTCCCTCCTGAGCTACTGTGCTTTCTTCCTAGCCTTGGGAGAATTTCAAGCGGCCCAAAGGCCTCGACCTTTGTCCTCTTTCTCCACAATCTCCTTTACCTGATTTCTCGCCATGCGTTCTCCTCAACACTGTTCCTCCTGAGCTTTTTTCCTTTCAAATCCTTGAAGGACTCTTCAACTCCTGCGCCTCTGCAGAGTCTTCATGCACACAAGTGTTATCTCTCCTGAGCTTCTCAACCACTCAAACCCCTAAGGGATTTTATCCTTCTTCTTTTCTCCTGCAGATGGAGAATGTTTGGATGCCCTCCTGGCTATCCTTTGCCTCAAGCAACTTCTTGTTGAGACTTCAGGGTGTTCAGCAACCCTATGAAGATCCCTTAGTGGACTCTTCTTCAAATCACAGAACTCAAAAGAGTTCTCTTCTCCTATGCCTGTCTGCACAATGTCTCACTGCCCTCCTGGCAGAGTATCTTCTCCCAGAACTTCTAGAAGTTCTATCCTCTTCTCCTATGCACCCCTTGCACCTGCTCAATGCCCACTTGGCAGAGCTCTCAGAATCCTCAGTGATTCTGATTCTTCTTCCTAAACTCACAACAGAGTTCTTCTCAATGCACTGTTGTACATATGCTCAATGCCCACTTGGCAGAGCTATACAGAACTCCTCAGAGCTTCTGTCTGCAACTGTGTCTTCTCCCACACATCCTTTCCTCCAAGGTGTTCAGCAACCTTGAGGTCTTTCTCTTGATTTGTTGACTCCAATTCTTGTGTCGCAGCACATCTTTGTCTGAACCCATAGAATTTAGAAGTGAAACCTTTGTGCACGACTATCAGAACCTGCAGTGTTCTGTCACACCCTCCTGGTGTGAAGCCTCAAAGACCTTCACCTGAAATCAGACACCCTCCTGCAAATGCGCACCTACAACATACATCTACAACATACATAAAGAACACTCATAGACATCCACATAACACAGAAATACATGCAGGAAAAACTTCTTTTGTTTATATTAAAATGGCAAATGCCTGTTTGTATAAGGGTGTTCTCGAGCTCTCTCTAGATCTTTTCTTCTGTTCTCTACTTCCAAACTCTCTACAACTACATCACCACTTCCTCCTTTACCAAAATGAGATATGAAATCTCTTTTACCTGAGGGGGCTCTTCGAGTGCTTCCCTCCAACCTACCTACCCTATTCAATTACATTGAATGGGTTGTCTAGTCCACATCCGGATCTAGATCTCATCCTTACAAAACATTAAAGGCCTATATTATCTACAACCTGCGCAAAGGCACAGATTTATGGCTCAACAACCTAAGAAATTAAATTACATTCAATTCAGATTTTAAATGAGGCTGTGACTCTCTCTTCAATGGGCGATTTGAATTTGCTGACGTGGTTGGCTGGTTTGTTGGCTGATGTGGAGAGATGCTCCTGCATAATACTCCTCAGTTGCAAAATTCATGAGCTCTTGATCATGAGCTTCCCATCTCAATTATGGTAATCCTCCTGGATCCAAAACAAATATCTGGAGCTATTCATCTGCTCCATCTTCCTGCTGCTGCTTCTCTTCTACCCAGCTTCTCCTCGCTGACAGTTCCTGATGACTGTAACATCAACTCTCTGATCTCCTTGATCACTTCATCTAGCTGCTCCAATGGCTATCTCTATTTATGTAGTCTCCTCAACTGCAAAATTTTTTGGCACATGGGTAGATCACTGTGATCTCCCATGCTTTCTTCTTCATCTTCATCTATGGCCTCAAGTTGCCACTCTGCTGCAAACTTCACCTCTACAGTCTCTTCCTGACTAACTTTTTGTTCAGTCACCTTCTCTGACAACTCAACTTCTGTCAATTCTCTTGTTGGTTCTGGATTGTTTAGCCAATCCTCCAGCATCTCTAGCTCCATCTCCCATGGAGTGATAAATCTGCATGCCTACTTTTTGGCTTCCTTTGCTACTAGCTTTAGTGCTACAGCTTCTTTTTTTCAGCTCCCTGGCCAAAATCATTGAGTCATTCCTCAGAACACTCATTCTATTTTCCTTCTTTTTGGGCAGCTTCAGATATCTGCTCCAATCCCTCTTTGACAGTCTGAGCTGGTTGTCCTTCTATTGTTGTTGCACCTACAACATAGATTTTTGCCTCCTCCTAGGAAAATGGTAGGAATACTCCAATTCCCCCAATCATCAGAATATTATCCTGATCTTCCTCCTCAGTTAGCTGCATCTGCTGATCTAAATCCATCTCTGAATTTATGAGACCCTCTGATAGTCTCATCTACTCGGTCAGCTCCTTGGGATGATCAAAACTCACCTGCTCATCCCTGCCGACCTGGCAATATGGGATGTCTCTACTACCTTCCTGGTCGTCTTTAAGATCCCGTAATGATCTCATTTCATTGCCCAAATGGAAATGTGAAATTCCTTGGCTTTCCTCATGACAATCCATGCGATCTTGCAGTGATCTCAACTCGTTGCCCACTTGGAAAACTGAAATTTCCTCTCTACCCTTCTGGTAGTTCTTGAGATCCTCAGCTGATCCCATTTCATTCTCTTCACCGAGAATTTTTCCAGTCTCTGTTCCACACATCTAAACCATTCCTCATGTCTATTGAGGTTTTCAGCATACCTCAACCATCCTTTTAGCAGCCTTCATTGTCTTCTGACCATGAACTCCTTGACTGGCCATTTTATCTTCAGCTTCTTCATGGGCCATTCATATACCTATCTCAGCTTGGATTTCTACTACTTCCGCAGTTCAAGCTTTTCTATGTCTGCCCTTATTTCAGTGAGCTCTTTATCCATTTCTGCAATCTTTTATGCTTTGCTCTTCCTCCCAGCATGCCTATGGCCTTCAGTAGTCATGGCGTTGTTCTTGTCTGCTCTCCTAGCAAACCTACCACTGTCACTCCACACTAAGAGTGTTTCCAGCTTCATCCTCCATAGTCCTCCCGACTGTCTATGGACTATTGCCTACCTGCAAACAACCACCACAGAGTCTCCAATGCTCTGTCTTCCTTTACCTTCACGCTTCACCTGAAATATACAGATGAAATCAAGCTCTGATACCACTTGATGTGTGTATCAGAGTGCTTTCCTCCTCTTATGCCTTCCTTGTCTAAAATATACAGACAAGAATCAGGCTCTGATACCACTTGGTGCAGTAAGACACGACCACCACCTCGCGCTACTGCTCACATGATTGTTCAAATTCCCCTTTGATCTGAATTAGCTCATTCGATTCCCTACTGGAATTTCTGATGAAAACCCAATCCACAGGTCCTTATACCTCCTCATGGCCTTCTGCATTCAACCATGAACTCCCCGACTTAATTTCAAGTTTCAGGGTTTCATGATCCTTGATGTCACGAACCTCTGTCCCTGCGATCTCTCGATCACTGATTTGTTGATGCACCCTTCCTGCCTTAGCCCCTCCTGGCTAAACTTCCAGTTCACATGACTGGCTCTCATAAGACCGCAACCTTATGTCTTTTAGGATTTCCCAAATCAAAAAGTATGACCTCTCGACCTCTTGACTCCTGAAATGGCCTTTCTCGCCTTAGCCCCTCCTGGCTATACCCTGGTCCACATGACCACTATCTCCCAAGACCACATCCTTGTCTCCTATCGGGGTTTTGGACATCGCAATAAAAAAATGCATAAACCCCATGTCCACAGGATTCTCGATATCCCGATCTCCGATATGACATCAGCTGGCCCCCACACAATGGAGCTCTCCTTTCTTTTGAAAAATCAGACTTCGTGATTCCGAAATGTAAGTCCTCCTTGTCTCTAGGACTCGTGAAATGTCGATCCCCAATGCACCAATTTGATCTTCTATCAGGATTTTCCCTGATAGTATGGATCTCTGCCACGTATCCCCAACTCATGGACAACCCTGATCCAATCTTGTTGTTTCGGAGGTTTCAATGCTTCGATGACAGAAATCCTTTGTCAACTCAAAACCCCGGTAGCCGATATACCGACGGGTCGCTCGATCTTCGCCATATGTATCCACAAACAGATGGCTCAGATCATTCCCGGGACATTTACCATGGAAATCCCCGACCTCCTGTCCTTGAGACTCCCAATTTCATAAACGTAGATATCCTGATACCTGTCGGGACTTCTGCCTGGCATGAGAAGGGTTAAACCCCATGCACCTCCTATCCGATCTGACGGTTGACGGGTATCTATGTGCATGTCCAACAGTCCATAATCTCCCCTTCAGTATGCTTTCTCTGATGCTCCCTGGACATAGAAACCAATGGTCCAGATCTCCCTCTCGAGCCAATCTGACAGCTGTTGTGCTCCCTCATGAGCTGTTGCGCTTTCTTCCCAGCCTTGGGAGAATTTGAAGAGACCCAAAGGCCTCGACCTTTGTCCTCTTTCTCTGCGAGCTCCTTTACCTAAGTTATCACCGTGCGTTCTCGACGTTGTTCCTCCTGAGATTTGCTCCTTTCAAATCCTCAAAGGATTCTTCAACTCCTGCGCCTCTGCAGAGTCTTCACGCACACAAGTGATATTTCTCCTGAGCTTCTCAACCACTCAGACCCCTAAGGGATTTTATCCTTCTTTTCTCCTGTAGATGGAGAATGTTTGGATTCCCTCCTGGCTATCCTTTGCCTCAAACAACTTCTTGTTGAGCCTTCAGGGTGTTCAGAAACCCTGTGAAGATACCTCAGTGGACTCTTCTTTAAATCACATAACTCAAAAGAGTGCTCTTCTCCTGTGCCTGTATGCACAATGTCTCACTGCCCTCCTAGTAGAGTATCTTCTCCAAGAACTTCCAGCAGTTATGTCCTATTCTCCTGTGCACCCCTTGCACCTGCTCAATGCCCACTTGGCAGAGCTCTCAGAATCCTCAGTGATTCTGATTCTTCTTTCTAAACTCACAATAGAGTTCTTCTCAATGCACTGTTGTACATATGCTCAATGCCCACTTGGCAGAGCTCTACAGAACTCCTCAGAGATTTTATCTGCAACTATGTCTTCTTCCACACATCCTTGCCTCCAAGGTGTTCAGCAACCTTGAGGTCTTTCTCCCGAGTTGTTGACTCTAGTTCTTGTGCCGCAGCACATCTTTTTCTAAAGCCGCAGAATTCATAAGTGAAACCTCTATGCATGGCTATCAGAACCCGCAATGTTCTGTCACACCCTCCTGGTGTGAAGCCTCAAAGACCTTCACCTGAAATCATACACCCTCCTACAAATGCACACCTACAGCATACATCTACAACATACATAAAGAACACTCACATACATCCACATAACACATAAATACATGTAGGAAAAATTGCTTCTGTTTATATTAAAATGGAAAATGCCTATTTGTACAAGGGTGTTCTCGAGCTCTCTCTGGCTCTTCTCTTCTACTCTCTACTTGTAGAGTCTCTACAACTACATCACTACTTCCTCGTTTACCAAAATGAGATATGAAATCTCTTTTACCTGAGGGGGCTCTTCGAGTGCTTCCCTCCAACCTACCTACCCTATTCAATTATATTGAATGAGTTGTCTAGTCCACATCCGGATCTAGATCTCAGCCTTACAAAACATTAAAGGCCTATATTATCTATAGCCTACGCAAAGGCAGGACTCTATGGCTCAATAGCCTAAGCAATTAAATTACATTCAATTTAGATTTTAAATGAGGCTGCGCCTCTCTCTTCAATGCACGGTTTGAATTCACTGACGTGGCTGGCTGGTTGGCTGGCTGACGTGGAGAGATGCTCCTGCATCATACTCCTCAGTTGCAAAATTAATGAGCTCCTGCTCATGAGCTTCCCATCTCAGTTAGGGTAATCCTCTTGGATCCCAAACAAATATCTAGAGTTGTTCATCTGCTCCATCTTCCTGTTGTTACTTCTGCGCTGTTGTTGCTTCTCTTCTGCCCATCTTCTCCTCGCTGACAGTTCCTCTTGAGCCTAACATAAGCTCTCTAATCTCCTTGATCACTTCATCCAAATGCTCCAATGGTTGGCTCTATTCATGCAGTCTCCTCAGCTGCAAAAATTTTCAGCACATGGGTAGATCATTGTGATCTCCCATGCTTTCTTCTTCATATTCATCTGTGGCCTCAAGTTGCCACTCTGTTGTAGACTTCAACTCTGAAGTCTCTTCCTGATTGACTTTTTGTTCGATCACCTTCTCTAACAGGTCAAATTTTGTCAGTTCTATTGTTGGTTCTGGATTGTTCAGCCAATCCTCCAACATCTCTAGCTCCATCTCCCATGGAGTGATAAATATGCCTACCTTCTCTTTGGCTTCCTTTGCTTCTAGCTTCAGTGTTGTAGCTTCCTTCTTTTCAGCTCCCTAGCCAAAATCATTGAGCCATTCCTCAGAATGCTCATTCTCTTTTCCTTCTTTTTGGGTAGCTTCAGATATCTACTCCAATCCCTCTTTCACAATCTCAGCTGGCTGTCCTTCTGTTGTTGTTGCACTTGCAACACAAAGTTTTTCCTCCTCCAGGGAAAATGGTAGGAATACTCCAATTCCCCCAATCATTAGAATATTATCCTGATCTTCCTCCTCAGTCAGCTACATCTGCTAATCTAAATCCATCTCTGAATTTATGAGACCCTCCGATAGTCTCTTCTGCTCGGTCAACTCCTCAGGCTGATCAAAACTCACCTGCTCATCCCTGCCCACCTGGCAATATGGGATGTCTCTACTACCTTCCTGGCAGTCTTCGAGATCCCGTAACGATCTCATTTCATTTCCAAGTTGGCAATGTGAAATTCCTTGGATGTCCTCATGATAGTCTGTGAGATCCCACAATGATCTCAACTCGTTTCCCACTTGGCAAACTGGAATTTCCTCTCTACCCTTCTGGCAGTTCTTGAGATCCTCAGCTGATCGTGAGATCGGAAGAG
>CBVK0100543741.1:0-17372 GCA_900067695.1 Picea abies | reverse complement strand
GAATTCCATTGACTTATAGCTCAAAATAGTCAAAATCATGGAAATTGTCGGAATGCAATGAAACCAAAGCCAACCTGTGCGGAATGCCTCATAATGATGGAATATGATCATCAATGCAATATGGACCCCACAATGCCTCTCAAATACCCATACTCGCTCTAGCATCCATCTAGCTACTTTGGTCATCATAAATCTTTGCCCTGTGATGATGTCCCAAAGTGGGGACATTACAAAATAACACTAAATTCATGGCGACTAGATGTTTTGAATCAAACCATATATTTTCCATAACACATTTCTGCCTATAAGGTATAGGCGATAAGGGATGCAGGTCATATGTGATGCGAACACCGCGATTTTTTATTCCTTCGACCTTCATGATGAACTGATAATAGTTACAACACTTGCCAACATGATCTCCGTTAACTACTTGACTCGACCTGGGGCATGTATAGAATAACTTTGATAGGACCCGACTTTCTGGGAACAACATACCCGTACCATTCATGTATGTTTCGAATCTGACATCCCTTCCCACTTCCAAGGGCCAACAGACCACTTGATGACTTTGACCCCTTCATTTCTACGTACTTGACTTCACGTGTTTTGACACATGGGCTATAAATTGACTGAAAACTGACTCTAATTGAAAGAAAAAACGGCAGTGCTAACATCTAGCTCCCACGGGGATGATATTCTTCCCGTGAGGTTGTAAAGAACAATAGACCAGGTGCGTGACCATTGGGCCTTATTTCGACTCTTCGACACTATAATATGAAAAACAGGACACAACAAAAATCTATCGACACAGTTTCTAAAAGACTCGGCATAAAACTCAGGGCCTTCACTTCGGGCTTCAATTTTTTGTTGACCTATTGACTTGACACAAAATAAAATGACTATTTACAATGACAAATGACTTAAATGAAATTTATTTCATCAGATAATGTTTGAGGAACCTACCATTTACAGGCCCCCAACCAACGCACTCCCCATTTAGTTCTTCCAGAAAATAAGCATTATTTTCGCGGTGTGCACCGATTCTGAATGGACCTATCCACAGGTTACCAAACTTTTCATGCTTTCCTTTTTCCTCATTTCTCACATCCCATCTCAACACTAGATCACCCAACCGAAAATCCTCTGGCTTGGAATGCTTTTGAAAGGATTTCTTCATATTTTCCTCATGGAGCTATGATCGATTGTACACTTGTTCCCTCATATGATGTGTGTGAACCAGATGATTTATTCTTCTCTGAGCGTCATTTGGCTCGGCCTCCTACTCTTGCAACAATTTTATGATGAGAAACCCCGGTGTGGTAGGGAAAATTTCTTTTGTGTCATATACAATCTGGAAAGGCGACGTTGAGATGGACTTCTTGGTGGTAACCCGATCTTCCCACAACGTATGGATATGATTTTTATGCCAGGATCTCTTATTGTCTTGCAGGAGCCTTTTGATGATCTGGGTTAGGCTTTCATTCGAGGATTCTACTAACCCATTTCCTTGTGGGTAGTATGCCCTAGAATGCCCCAAGGTTATATTGTAATCCTGACAAAAGTTTTCCATCCTCTTAGAATTGAATGCGTCCACATTCTCTGTTATGATATTTATGGGGCATCCGAACCTCTACAAGATGTTTGTCTCTAAGAATTGGATGATGACTGCATCAATATCTTTCTTTGTGGGGATCTCTTCTATCCATTTCGTGAATTAGTCAGTGGTCATGAGTATCCATTTTTGTTGCGTCGAGGATGGTGGATTTATTTCCCCTATGAAATCCAAACCCCACTACAAGAATGGTGCCTCAACCGAGATCAGATTTAGTGGCAAGGGTTGCAACTTCCTTCTCCCGTCAAAAATCTGACATTTGTGGAAGTTGGAGACTTCTTTGTACACGTCTACGAATATTTTAGGCCAATAGTAACCCACCCTTAGTATTTTGTGCATGGTGTTTTTCTAGTAATGGTGTCCCCCGCAGTCTCCCTTGTGAAATTATTTTGTGGCTCGCTTCGCATCATTCCCCAGAAACAACTCAACAACATTCCCCCAGGATATTTCCAGTAGAGTGAGTTGTCTAGGATGTAGAACTTAACCGCTTTAAGTGTGAGAAAGATGTCCTTAGTCTTACTTACGACCGGAGGGGCCTGGATATTCTTCAAAACATAGATGATATCTGCATACCATGGAGGATCAATGAACTCCTGGGACATTTACGCAGTCGTTTCTTTTTGATGACTCTCTGACAGATCGATGATGAAATTAATTCCCACAATGTCGTAGTCTGAATCCACCATTAGTTTTGCAAGTCCCTGACCCTTAATTTGTTTCGTAGCCTTGATATCTAGGTCATATTACAACATGGCCACTATCCACTTACCTCTCCTTCCTTTGGGGTCGACATGATTCATGATATCCTTTACTGAGTTGTTGGGAACATAAGCAATGACGTGGGAATGCAATATGTACGTCTTGAACTCCTTCAAGGATTTCACTAAAGCATATGCTTGTTTTTCCATAATGTCATACCTTAGTGGAGAATCTCACAACATCTTTCTCAAATAAGCTATAGGATTCTCAAAGTTTTGTTCGTCTTTCTATAACAACACGCCAAAAATCATGTGCTTTGAGGCGAATCAAAACAGGATGAAATCCTTTGTGAAATCTGGACTGGATAGAACAGGAGCTTTAGACAATGACACTTTGATATCTTCAAATGAATTCTTTGCCTCCAGGTTCCACTTGATTTCATTTCCCTTTATGAGCATGCACGTGATATGTTTTATAATCTCTGTTAGATTCAGGATGAATCTCCTCAAGATGTTTACTTTTCCAAGGAAGGATTGCACTTTTTTTTTACTGCGTGGAGTGCCAATCTTCAAGATTCCTTTGACCATGTTGGGTTCTATCTTAATGCCTTCCCTTGAGATAATGTATCCCAACAACTTCCCCTTTTCCACCCCGAAATGTGATTTCTCTGGATTTAGCGATATGCTGAACTTCCTACACTTATAGAAGACTTTATTCAGATGCTCGAGGTGTTGCTCGTCGGAGGCAGAGTATACCATGATGTCATCCATATAGATCAAAATGAACTTATCTTTTTCATCAACAATGCAATGTGCATTGCCCTCTGGAAAGTGGCTTCAGCGTTCATCAGGTCGAAAGGCATCTTGGTGTACATGAACGTTCCCCATGTAGTTGTGAATTTTTTTTTTCTCTGTCATCTCAGTGGACCATGATCTAATTATACCCAGAAAAATCATCCAGCATGGACATCTTCTGGGGAAGCACCACCTTTTGCAGGATATAGTCCATTTTGGAAAGAGGGTAGTGATCCTTGAGGGACACTTTGTTTAAATTTCAGAAGTCTACACATAGTCTTATATCCCCGCTCTTTTTTCTTACGACCACCAAATTAGCTACCCATTTCGAGAACCGCAAAGAAACGATAATCTTAGGGTTGAAAAGTTTATTTACCTATTTCTCGATCAACGACAGTAATAGGGGGTTTATCCGTATTAGCTTATGTTTGAAAAGTTTCTAATCTTCTTTGAGAGGGATAACATGTTGGATAACATTACTATCATACACCTTAAAATCATCATAGCTCCATGAAAAAATGTTGGGGAACTCCTTCATGAGATTGACATATTCTTGCTTGACCTCTAGGCTGAGCATTTTTGATAATTTGATTATTTTTGGGTTCTCCTCAGTCCAGATGTTGCAGTGTTCCATGTCCTCTTCATTTTCATTTATCTTGGGGATTTTAGCCACGTCATTTTCATCACACATCTTATCTAGCGGCAGTAACCCCTTCAGAATGATGTTATTCTTCAATTGTATTATGTCCCTTCCCATGATTTGGTTCTAGAAAGGGTCATCATTACTGCACGCATCCACACTCCCATCTTCGTTGCAACATCATTCGTCATCAATGTTTATGTTAGCGAACTTGTCGCTCATATGAAGAAATCTTTCTACTTGTTTGTCATCCTCAAAAACTTGCCAGTATTTGATATTATCATGCACTGTCAGCATGTGTTCGGCTTCAATATTGTATTTTTTGTTTGGGAATATCGGGATTTTAAAAGCCAAGGCCAAGGTGGCCAATGCCTCAACGACTTGGTTTTGCTCCCTTCGTATAGCGAAAATGTCATAATATGAAAATTCCTCATGGAGTTCCAACGCCAAGTTTTGTACGCTCTCAGCCTGGGGTGCTTTGTGTGATATATGCCTCTAACCTAGTCTATGACCAGTTCAGAGTCTCCACGCACTACTATTCTCTTTGCACCTAATTATTTCAACACCTTCAGGCCCAAAATCAATGCATCATACTCGGCCATGTTATTTGTGAATTCGAACGCGAGATTGTATGAGCACAGTTTTGTGCCCATTTCAGGCGGGCTTATCGATATGTTGGCCCCATCCCGTTATTTGTTGACCGTTGAAACTCATGTTCCATATCCCGTTTTCTACGTGGTCCTCCGATTCAGTGCACTCTGCTGCTTTCCATGCGGTTTCATCATCAAATGTCATGATGGTTTTTGACTCTTCTTCTTCAAAACTCAGGTCATTATAGAATATAGAAGAACCAACCTCAGTGTTGATGGAGTATATGGGATGGTTATTTGGATGCGTCTTACTTCTCACCATGTATTTCAGCAACACTTCTCCATACAGCTGTCTGTCCTGGCCAAATATAGGAATGGTGGCATATGACATGTCCATTTGCAGGGTCCCTTTTAACTTCGCAGCCCATGACCTCGACAACAACATGCGAAACTTCAGGGGTATGTCTCCCATGACCACGTCTATCACCATGTTATTCGAGTGAATCTAGGCTAATGGCATGGCCAAGTCTTTGATGAGGCCCAGGCACTTGACTTTCCTCGAGTCAAAAGAGAAAAGGTCCTTATAAGGTCTGGTGATGTCTAGACCCAATTTTTCCATGATCACCTTTGGCATGAGGTTGTGTGACACACCTGAATCCAGCATGGCATAATGCAGGGTCATGTCATGGACCTTCAGACTTATGTAGAAGAGAGGAAAGTCCTCAGTATCACTTGTCTCTTCAATGTGTAGACCAAACAAGATAGTGGGGTGATCATCTTGGACATTCAAAGTGTCGAGGGTCCCTCCCATTTTCAAAATTTTAATAATTTTCTCTCGGTATTCACCCTTTCTAATAAGTTCATTGAAAGGGACATAGATTTTGATTTTATCTATTTCATGTTCAAAGTTAAAGGGAGGACAGGCTTTCTCTACCTCTTTTTCACCCGCTTCTCAGCTTTCTTCTAGAGTTTTCTTCGAGGCCTCCTCCTTCGAATTTGCCTTCTCTGTCACATCCTTGTTCATGCTATCAAGCCTCGGTAGGCTTGTGGAAGGGGTGTCCAGTGGAGGTTTCCTTATGGAATTAGTCTGCTGAGGCTCGATAGACGATTCCTTGCACCTGAGGTTATATTTCTTCTGAAACTACATGATGGCGTTCTAATAACCTTTTCTGAACTCATTCATTTCCCAGGACAACGCGTCATCCATTTACCCAATCCATGCATCATCTCTCTCCAGCATAAAATCACTGTTTCTTATCATGTACCGATCATGTTCTCTCTTTGTCAAGAATATGCACTGGTTCTTGTCATTGCAACAATGCATTTGTTCTTTGAACATCTGATCGAAGTATTCATCCGTGCAGTTGTTTTGGAACATAGGCCTTGTCTATTGGTCACCTTGATCTCTGTGCTCCCTTTGTTAACTCTTTCTAATATAAGAAACCTGACCCCTCTTGAGGTTATGATTCCTGGGCTAGGAGTCATGATGTTCTTGGGTAGCGGTTCTGCTTCCCACAGACATCTTCTCCATTAGCTTCTCCATGGTTCTCATCATTAAGTCAAATTTTTCATCTACAGATATCGACGTTGATGGCTGCATGTCTCCTTAGGACTTCTTATCACCTCTTTTGAATCTCTGTTTGATTTTCCCGGACGCCATCATATTTACCTCGACTTTGATCGCATTTCTCATTATCGCATCCAAGTTTGTTTATCTTCTTTCTCTCAATAGGAATGCGAAGTCATTATTGAAAAAGTCAGTGTATCACAACTGCATAGCTCCGGGAGGTGGCTGGACTTTTGTAGGAATTGAGTTATAAACCTTCATGAAACGAGCTGAGAATTCTTGCCCCGTCTCCTCCGATGCCTTCTTCATATTATTATACTATGTTAACAACTGCAAGGGGTTCTTCTTGTCTCCCCATCTCTTGATGAAATATGTTTCGAATGCGGGGAAGTCTTGGATACTTGCTGGTCATAGGGCTTTGAACTACTTCCTCACCTCCCCCGCAAAACGCTACACGAACAATCTCATTTTTGCGTCTGCATAGTCTACCTCTTCCAATTCGATGAAATCGTTGAACCAACCTAGATGCTTCTGGGATGAAACGTTCCCTTCAACATCATAGAGTTCAATCCTATGGTTGTAATTCTGGGGAGGATCATGTAGCTATGATGGTAGAATGAAGGGGGTGAATCTGGCGGCCATGGCTCGAGGAGGGTTTGGGACTTGAGGAATATTATTAGACACTAGGTTTTGGAATCTCTTATGGTTAAAAACTATCTCGTCCAAGCTGGTTTCTGACTTAGACCTAAACAATATTTTCTCAAAAAATGTGTTGAAATAAAGGTCATCGATGCTTTACACACCGTCTTTTGAAAAGGAAAGACTTTTTTCCTAGTAATATAATGGGTCCGATGCTTTCTCTCTAGTCCTGCGCAGAATTTTCTCAGGGTTGTACATAGGCTCTGTAGGGTTTGGGTCATGATTTATTCTAGTATATATCATCTTTGGAGTGAGGGTTCTTGAACTGCGCTACTTGGGGCTACTAGTCTTTTTGATTGGAGTCACCAGGGTAAAGGTTTCAGCCAGTGTAGAATTTTTTTCCCTTTGTTACCCTAAGGGGTAAAACTACAAAGTTAGTCGTTCTCGCAAGGAAAATCTATTCAATGTTTTTCCCGACAATGGAGCCAGAATGTTAGCACTCTATAAATCTGTTTGACTGATAAACAAATGCCAGAGGTAAATGTTTTAATCAAATTTGAGGCCCGAAACTAGCCTTTCGGACCTGGAGAGGGATCTCTCGGGAGACTCTGTCTCCACGCGAGATATGGATTTAAGTCTATGGATAGATTTAACACCTTTGAAATAATGGGTTTCAGATATATTAGCGAAAGAAAGTAAGACTTTGGGCTATGGATTTGATTCGAGAAAATGATAGAAACAAATGACTCAGTGACTGAACTTGAGAGGATAAGGATAAGCGAGCAATAGTCTTCAGTGAAAAATCGTAATGTGTGGCGGGGAGAAAACATAGGAAGTAACTCGGAGCACTGCTACATATGAATTTAGAGTTAACTTTTAGAGGAGAAACATTATGTCTAAATGGCATGAACAAGGGGCACTGCGCAGCGAATCCATAGGTTCGAAATTTTGTTCCAATTTAGACAGAAAAGGATATGAATGAAGAGAACAGGAAGCACATACACAAGAAAGGGAAACAATACATCCAACTGCTACAATTAGAATCTTTTCATCAAAGCTACATGACCTTCACATTAAGTTTCGATCAGACTCAGATTACATACACTAGTTACTGTCTATACTAATTTTGCCAACCAACCTCGCTTACATCGAAAATATCAAATATATAAACAAGGGCGTCACTTGGGCTACCCTACTCTTCTAAGCGTTATCTCTACAAACTAGAAAACTGACTATTCTATGTTACAAAAAGTCTTCGCATGACGTTTTCAAAAAATAGACAACAAATACATCTCACTACATCATGATTGTTTGTAATCTGCCACAGGGATTCGATTATCGATTAGGTATCGTCATGGGGAATGATGTGTCAATGATTTCCTTCGACCAGATATCTGGGTGGAAAAGTGTTTGTCAGAGTCCCGTTGTCTGTTGTAATGGATTTGATTTTCTATCGCGCGCTCATTTGGTGAGGGGAAGTGTGCGTGGAAAGTGGCTGTAGATAGTCACAACCATTATTAAAATGGAAAAATGTCTTGGGCAATGTCTCCTTCAAAATTGGTAAGATTTTCCTTCCGTTTGTGAATATAGGAATGAACTTGGCTAATCTTGTTTCTTTTTCTCACTGGCGAGAGCTACGCGGGCTACCTCTTTGGTCACTTCACATTCTCTGGAGTTTTTGGCATACCTTTCTTCCGATAGCCAATATGCTTCGCATAGCTGTACAATCATATCTTGTGCTTCTATGAGCTATCTTTTGAGCCACATCATGTTACCTTCATTACCTTGTGCTACTGATGCTTCTGTGGTCTTTGTTGCCAACTATTGTCTCAGCTCCCTTTTTTCTTGGTATAGTTCAGCGATGGCTAGCTTCACTTGATTTAGCTGCTAAGATGTCTCTTGATCATTTGTACCTGCAGTCTACATCCTCCTCATTCTACTCCCACTATCTCGGTTGGTACCTTCCAAAGGCTCCAGGCGGATGACGCGTATAAGTAATTGTTCAGTGATCGGTTGTGCGCATGATTCATCTGAGATTCTAGTTTCCCTAGATTTCTTGTTCTTCCTTGGTCTGCCCCTTCTACAAGGTATATGTTGTTGGGGAGACAAGGCTTCCATTGTCCTTCCTTCCTGTGCAGTTCCTTCCACTCCAAGTTCTATGCGGTGTGATGTTGTCGTTCCTGTGGGTAAAGGAAAAATCCATTTTTTATCCTTGGGGATGCCTGTTGTGAGTGAGAATGAATCCCAATCACTTTGGGGCTCAGGTATGGAAATCCTACCACTATGTGTACCCTTCTTCATGTTCTAAGAAGTCTCCATGCCGTGACCGGTATTTGTCTTGCATGCAGTATATCGGGCAAATTCCCAAGATGGAGAATTCGATCGACCTGGGCCTACGAGAAAACTTATAGACATAGCCTAAATCTGATTTTGCGAATAGAATGGGTGTAGAACCTCTGTGATTTATAACATATTGGGAGGAAGGAGGAATTGTTCCAAAGAAGAGTGAATTCATGGTGACTAGATGTTTTGAATCGAACCACAGATTCTCCTTAACACATCCATACGTGTAAGGTACAAGCGATAAGGGCTGCAGGGCATATGTGATGCGAAGGTCGCGATTTTTCATTCCTTCAACCATCATGATGAACTAATAATAGTTACAACACCTGTCGACATGACCTCCATTAACTACTTGACTCGACTTGGGGCATGTAGAGACTAACTTTGACAGTACCCGACTTTCTAGGAACAACATACTCGTACCATTCATGTATGTTTAAACTCTGACATCGCTTCTCGCTTCCAAGGGCCAACCAACCACTTTATGACTTTGGCCCCTTCATTGCTATGTACTTGAATTCACATGTTTTGACACATGGGATGTAACTTCACTGAAAACCGACTCTAATTTAAAGAAAAAATGGCAGCGCTAACAGAACCCACAAAAATCCACCCCAAAGCATATCATATCTGGGTGACATGTGTATCACTCTCCTTCCATTTCAACGTCCTTGTTGTCCAATATAAAGTTTCCATGTGTCTAGGCTGGCGTGAACATTAGGATTCTTTCCTCAGTCAAAATTTATTTCAGCGTTCCCTTTTCTGAGTCTCACCTGAAACTAATCCTCCGGCACTTCAAAGAGGCACCTACGATGGAACATACAAATATTCTCTCATACCTTTTTGAGGTAGGACCGATCAACAATCTAGATTAACTCCTAGGTATCAAAGCCTCTTGGTTAGGTGTCGTGTCAGCCTTCTAGTAGATCACTGTCAGATCCAATCAACGACTACCACGTGGATAGGTAGAACCCACAGGATGCACATGTAAATGCATCGAATTTAGGTGACATGTGTCTTAGCTTCCCATCACATTAGCGCCAATGTGGACCATTCGAAAAGAGCCACATGTCCAAGGTGATGCCAGCATGAAATTTTTTATGCTTAATAGTTGAATTCAGATTTTGCAAGGTAAAGTATACCTGCAAGTCAAATCCACCCTTGAGACATACGGTTGACATAGGTGGATTGCATGTGTAATTCAACTGTTTTTTAAACCGCTCATCACCCACTTGCAAATTGTTTACCACCTCAAAGGTGGTTTTGTGAAAAACCATCAAAAGATAGAAGATCTAGTAGATTCACTCGGTCCACATGGATAAAATAAAACCAACTAGAAGATGACAATTGTCCAAGGGATTAACTGTCCATTAACATACACTCAATATAGTTTTAGAATTGGATATTTGAGAAATTAATTTCATTTTGAAAAGAAATTTTATGTTGACATCATCGAAAAAGGTATTTTAATGCCCTCTTCATGATATCGAATCATTACTTGAAGTTAAAAAGTACAACTAATAATTTTAAAATGAAAGAGTCCCATGGGTATGCTTGTCTCTCATAATTTCATTATTTCTTTTGGTCGTTTATCATTCATGTTTTGTTTTAATTATTGCTTAAGGGGAACCTAACATGTTCATGTTAAACATAATCCCCAAGCCTTTGATCTTGATAACCTAGTTGACTTATTCGATTATGTTTTTAAACCACATGTTACTAGGAAAAACCATTATAATATCCAATAGGATGCATTTGGAAAATTTAGGGATTACCTTGATAAAATCCCTATCGTAAAATTTGGTCTCACCCAAGGCATCATCCTGACCACTTACCATTTTCCACAATTCATGTCCATGTGCGTTGAATCATACAACCCTTCCAAACAAATCATAATGTCCAAGGATGTTTCTTAGGTTATGATCCAGGAGGCTCCCTAGGCTAAGAAAATGCTCAAAAATCAAAGTTCTCAGAATTGGATGAAACCAATGCCATTGCGTTCATCTCGTTCTCCTGATTCTGGCCATATATTTACTTTCTCAAATAGACACTGTATGCGAGAGTTATCATACTTTGACCTTTTTCTCAAACATGCAAAAAGTCAACAAGTCTAGTCAAATGATGACATCAGCATGACATCACCAGTGCTGACATGGCAGAGACAAGTGGCGACAAGTGGAAGTCCAGCAGAAGGTGACTTCTCAGTGACAGGGATCCAACTAACAACTGACAAGTGGCATTTGTTTGGAAAATGGTTGGGTGCCACGTGGCCCAATCATGGGCTGCCACGTGGCACCATGGTATTAGTTAATGGTTGGTGGAAAATGTTTTATTGGAGTCCATGGGGTTTGATCCCATGACCTCTTGGGTCAGCCCAAGCCTTTGACAAAGGTCCCTTGCCAACACGCCCTTGGTGGTGCTTGTAACACAAAAACACAAAATAATATAAACAAAGGTGATAAAGTAACAAGGGGGGTGCCCAATGGATAAACCTCAACCCTAGTTTTGAGGAGAATCCCATGAGACCAGGGGGGCATGCTCCAAAAGGGGCTTAGCCCAACTAAGCACCCTCCTTTTTAGCTTGTGATCCTATGTAGATTCCTAATGACTAGGATCCAAGGGTGCGCCCAGCCCAAAAGGGGCCACTCTATGTATTTTTGTTAAAAATGGGTTTTTTAACTTTAGAAAAGCCTAGATTTCACTGTTTTTTGGATATTTTGGCCATTTAAAGGGGGATTTGATCCCAACAAGAGGCCAGATATTTAGGGGAAGTTGGGATTCTCTTGTTGGGCCTAAATACTATAAATTTAAGGCTTTTTGAGCTTGAGAGGAGACTTTTTGATGCAGGGTTTTGAAGGAGCAGTTTGTAAATTTTGGCCTTTTCTCATGTTTTGAGAGGTGTTTTTCTCATGTTGTTGAGGGGATGATGGTGCATGCATGAATATAAGAAAGGAGGTCTTGCACAACAGACATGAAGCATTGTAATGTAACAACGAAGAGCATTGTAAGAGAACTTTGAGCATTCTAAAGAGAAATAAAGAGGTCCCCCACTTGGAAGCGGGCCCAGAGATGTAGCCAACAATTGGTGAACTCTGTTATCAACCTCTTGTCCCTATTTCTCTTTCTGTTTTTCTATTCTATTCTCTTCATTTGCAACATGAATATTAATGGCTGATCTCTTTATACTTTAATAAGCATCAAGTAAAAGTCACATTTGATAATTCCGCAAATTAGATAACAAGTTTATGTATTTCGCATTCTTAACGATCCGATGAAAAAAGTACATTAAACTAACTTGTGATTTATCAGTAATACCTTCATTTTTGGATCAAGTTATTATCTCTGTAAACCTTACCTAAATGGCCTAAATGTTGTTATTATATGATAATTCCATGTCATTCGATGATGAAGCCATAGTGTAGGAATTAAGAGCACTGACCCTAATTCAAGTGAGAAGTAGCTTGTCTTGATATTGCCCAAAGAAAGCCACTCTCCTGCAGATATTTATACCACTCAAGCCCAACCTTGAGGTTTAAAAATATCATAAATTGTGAGAAGGTTACATTTTGATGAATTTATTGTGATCTATATAATGTATTTATGGTAAATTATTAAAATAACATATTTTCAAAATTAAAAGGGTAACACATGTAGAAATTTGCTTTCAAAATAGAGTTGAGTGGCATATAACTAGTGGTTCTCTATTTGTGACAATTAGGTGAGATGAGGATGAGGAGATTCTCCCATTTTATATAATTTATATCCCAGTTTACTTAAAAAAAGATGCTTGAAACTTTGTATATTTTCAACTTTCTAGTGCTTAGAGTATGTATTGTGAATTTAATATTGACAAGGAAGTTGGTGTTATGGAATTTTAACACTAGTTTTTATAGTTACATTCTTCCACATGTATTAATTGAATGGTTACACTAAATATCTTCTTTCAAATACAATGTTAAGGTTTACATACTAGGTGCAAAAGGGAATGTTTAAATTTTAAGGGTGTATTATATGATTTTATTAAAATTTAGGGTGTTTGTTAGTAAATTAGTCATGTATATAATGAAATAAACATTTCTTATATGTGTGGATGATCGAAATATAAAATATTTCCATTCAATTGTATCTTTTGTTTATAATTTTTTTTAAACATAAAGTTGATTTATTAATTTATATAAAGCATAAATTGAAGTTTTATAAATATTTTATTTAAAAACCAGAAATAACATCAAATTTCAACATTAAAGCAATACATTAAAAAACTAAACCAAATTTTTATGTGTCTTCACATTCTTCTCTCATGGATTAGTGTAGGACCCATATTTTTCACTTATGTTTCCTTTCAATCATATAATCGTGAAATTAAATTTTCAATAATCATTTACAAATTATATATAGACACATACATACATACTAGAAAATCATAAATTTTAGTTTTTTAGAAGGGAATAATTTAGAAGTGAGGGAATCTTACTCCATCCTAAGACAATTCTAATTTTTTCTTTGGATGTAATATTCAGGAATGAACAAAATTATAGAAGACTTTTGTTTTTTACGATTTTATTTAAAATATAGTAATGTTTAGAAATTGTTAATTTATGTATTTAACTCCTATTTCTCTAAACTTAGACGTTTGAATCACAATATAGACTTAAATCATGTTCCAAAAGTGTGATTATAGGTTTTTAAAATGTGATTATTGGTTTCTAAAAGTATGATTATTGGTTTTAAAAAAATGTAATTATCAATTTCCTATGAGTACACATGTCTCTCATAATTTTGTTATTTCCTTTGGTTATTTATTATCCATGTTTAATTTCAATGATTGCTTGAAGGAAACCTCCCTATTTGGTTTCAAGAAGGATACCTATCCTTTTCATGTTAAAACTAATGTGAAAGCCTCTTATCTTGAGAAAGTGGTTTATTTATTTCATGATGTTTTTAAATAACATACACATCTTACCAACAAAAACTATTATAAGTTCCAACATTATTTGGGGATTCCTGACCTAGTCTATCATCCCAACCACTTAACATTTTCTAGAATTAGTGTCCATGTGTGATGTATCACACAACCCTTCCAAACAAGCCATAATATTGAAGGATGGTTTTGAGGTTATTCTATGTATTAAATTTTAAAGTAAATAAAAAATATTTATATGATCGAGAAAAATATTTTAATATGACATTGTAATCCACTTGTCCAAGGAGTCCATGCGAGGCTATTTGCATGATTGGAGATTTATGAGAGCACTTATGAGTTCTCCAACTGACAAATCAACTCTCACAACCACTATCCCATTTGAAAGTAACATTCATTAAAATTTACATGGTGTTTAAAATTTCATTTCTATGATGACTTGTTATTGTCACAGACCATATTGAACAATATGACATAGTAGTCTAATTATCCAAGGAGTCCATGCAAGGATATCATTTTTTCATGAATTATGATCTTACCTTGCGGCCTCTATAATTTTACGAATCTCTTTGCATGACTCAAGCTTTGTGACAACATTGATGGGTGCTCCAAAAGATAATGCATCTTTGTCTAGGTTCCAACCGACAATGCAACTCTGTGTAGGGTTGAAGTTGGGAGAGACACATGTGTATTATCGTTAATATTTATGATCATATTGGATTCCATATGTCTTGAATTATTTGCCACTTTTGCAAATCCATACAATTCTAGTGACCAAGTGTTCATTGCGGTCCCAAATACCTACAACAATTAAAGACTAGGCATTGAATATACCAATCCCGACAAATATGCTACTAGAACTATGTGTAGTTTCAAAGACATTGTATTTGCATTTGTCTCATTTGGGAAATCCGACTAAACAAGATGACCAAAGTCCTGATTGGCATTTTAGGCCCCCTTCGTGTCGGGATCTTTTTTGGATATGTCTAAACCCACTTTGTAAGAATGGTTCAATACATTTTATCAAAATTCTTCAAGTATCCTACAATTCATCATTAAAGTAAACTAATTAATTAAGAAAGTTGTGAAAAAAAGGCATCATGATCATGCCGTGATGACAAGGATCCCATATAACCTTATCCTCAAGAGTATTAGAGACATGATAAATATCCACGGATAGATTGACAAAACCAAAGCTACCTTCTCCTACAATTTTCTACACACTAAACACAAGTTATTCTCTAAATTTCTATGGATAGTTTCTCCATATCCTACTAATTATTGTTGATTTACACATAATTATGAACCTACTGAAATAAAACACCAATAACAATGATTTATGTTCTTGGAAATAAATATACGACAGAGGAGAGAAATTAGGCTTCATATCCATATAGAGATATTGTTTAGGTGTATTGGACAATTGATGGTGCCAAGCAAGGATGTGGGATGTTTTTGAGCTGAGATATCATTGTGCCTTCACATTTTTCAATTTTTCTCCATTGGAATTCTTTAGCTTAGTAGAAAAAATACAACTCTTATGCATATTATACCCTATAATAAACAAAAAATATTTATTTGCAACATGATGCCTGTGCACAATGTTGTAGTAGCTATCATATGGCCAAACATAGAATCACGAAAAAAAACTCTCAAATGAGGTTATAACATATGTGTGTTATGTTTATGTCAAGCTTGTTGGTTGACCACTTCACGTGATGGGGAATGATAACACGGATGAGAAGGAGGAAAGATTGGATTATCTCCACTATGATCCCTAATATCCAACTAGACATGACTTTGTGGCTGGGGGAACCATTATGAATATTTTTGAGCACTCGAATAACCAGTTGGGAGTCTCCGTCAATGAGGCCTACTTCCAATCCATGTAATTGAGTCTTATTGTTGCTATAGTTACCAATAAAGGAGGCATATATTCTCACAATGTTCCCTAAGTTGTTTTGAAAAATGCCTCCATAACTAGCTAGTGTTAGGTTTCCTTTGGATGCACAATCTGTTAATGTTTATGCCATTTAAGAGCATCATAAGAACAATATCACTGATAAATACACATTCACAAGAGACGCAACATTTATCCTGGGAAACCATCTAGGGGAAGAAAACCCAGCAAAAATTTCCTTATCATAAATAGCTTATACAATGTTTAAGAGATAACTCAAACCAATACAAATAGTCCTCTCCAAGAGATGTGCCACTCTTCTCCCTCTCTCCAACTGGTAATTGCAACTTGCCTCATAAGAGAATGAGCAAGTGAGTTGTGTGTAGAAGTGAGGCACTAGCCTCTCTATATATACAAGACTGGCACGTGTGAAGGGGTTTCACTGGTAGGGATGACCTCTCACTCTGGGTGGGTAAACCCACCTTTAATTTAATTCTGGGTCTCAATAATAACTACTGGGGCCGACTTCTTATTCTGCCTATTATAATTGTTTGTTGACCAATCCGCAAAAGAGGATTTGGTCCTAATACAATTACTGACATGATTAATCCACAATGGGGATTAATCCAATGAATAAAATAACAATAATAATAAGAATACTCTTCGTAGTTACATTATTTCAACACTCCCCCTTAACAAGAAGGGTCTTCTTCAATAGCATCAGGCGAGAGAGGTCTGCATCATCAGTGGCATCAGGAGGACAATATCATCAATATCATCTTGAAACATTGGCTATCATATTTACGAGTCATCATAAGTTTTCTTCATCGGTAGCATCATTATTCTCAAAAGAATGCCATCATCATCTGCATCAAAATGTATCAGTAAAAATGATACCTCATCACAACACTAGGCTAGCACATCACAGTACTACACTAGCTCAATGTCACAGTGGTTAAGCTGGTAGCTCAGTGTAAGTCACATCTTGATTTACGTCTAACAACGAGGTCAGAAGCAAGGAATCATATTGCTTTATGTCTAACAACTAGGTCAGAAGCAAGGAATACATCATCATCTCGCTTTACATCTAACAACTAGGTTAGAAGCGATTAATCATCTTGCTTTACATTTAACAACGAGTTCAGAAGCAAGGAACATATCAACATCTCGCTTTATGTCTAACAACGAGGTCAGAAGCGAGGAATCATCATCATCTTGCTTTACGTATAACAACGAGGTCAGAAGCAAGGAATCATCTTGCTTTATGTCTAACAACTAGGTCAGAAGCAAGGAATCACACAATGTCATGCTTTATGTCTAACAATGAGGTCAGAAGCAATGACTCATCTTGCTTTACGTATAACAACGAGGTTAGAAGCAAGGAACACACAACGTCATGCTTTACGTCTAACAGCGAGGTCAGAAGCAATGAACACACAACATCATGCTTTACGTCTAACAACGAGGTCAGAAGCAATGATTCATCTTGCTTTACGTCTAACAACGAGGTCAGAAGCAAGGAATAAATATATATACTCCCCCTTTCAGGGAGGGTCCTTTCGGACTATACCAAGCTTATCTCGAAGGTGTTCAAACTTTACATGAGATAGAGGTTTGGTCAACACGTCAGCAACCTGTTCATCCGTGCTAATGTACTGGAGCTTCAA
>CBVK0100543740.1:0-17373 GCA_900067695.1 Picea abies | reverse complement strand
CTAGTCAGTTAACTCCCACTGAACTAGTGTGTCGAAAATAGAAATTTCTCCAACAACAATTTCACAAGATTTTATAATTCCGTGAAAGGTTCGCCCAAATTTTACAAGATTATATAATTTGGTGAAATATTCACCAAAAAATTATATATGCATATTATGTTATTGATAAAATAGCCTTCACACTCTTTCATGTTTCATGGGGATTCACCCATTTATTATACATATAAATTTAGGGGGGGGTCTTAAAATTTTCCCTACTCCCATAAGTCCATAAGTCACAAGGGATGCACCAACCCAAACTCCACTTTCTTACAGCTTGCACTTGACCTTTCAACCGCAAGTTGGCACATGTTAAACCTCCATTATACTAGGTGAATCTATCAAATTAACACAATCATTTCATATTTTTCCTTATAAAAACAAGAGTTCTATTCTAACACATTGCCATGCTACTTGAAAATATATTTCCCAAGGGAGAAGACTTCCAAGTAACAAACCTAAGGAGAAGCTAACCACACAAGTTTGAGACTCATCCCCATAATAATTGGCATAGGGACCAAACTAGAACAATTTCTTTAAATTAGTTTCATCATTGTCATGGTAGATAGAGCACTTAGGTTGTGAAACCAATGTACTTCAAGTGATTTCCAAGGGAAGGCTACCTAGAAGGAAGGATTGAACAAATAAAACTTTTGTAAGCTTGATAAAGGATTTCCAAACTAAGTGGAACTGAAACAACCAAGTAAAGTGTGTTGAACCTAATGTTTGAAGCTTTTTAAACTTGGCATATGGTATTGGCATAACATTGAGCCACCAATACCCATCAACTAGGTTATGATGCAGTCTAAATGTTCTACATTTTGGACTCTTTCTAGGAATTTTTTCTGACCAATTTTGCTCGAAATCCAGCCAGGAATTATTGGAATTTCATATTTGAATTGTTGGGTTTGTACAATTTGAGTGTTCTAGAGGTTTTTCATGGCATTGAATCCATTTATGCATTCAAAAATGAAATTTAAGAAACATAAATTTGTGATTCACCAACAATTATACAATCGGATTGCAGTGATGGTTGTTAAAAAAGTACAAAACATAGAACATTTAGACTATGCCCTAGTTTATACTTCATAAATCCTTTACAATAATTCCACTTCAAATCTCTCCACCATAATGCTAGTCCAGGAACCCTCAAATCAAGGAAAAGGACATCAATGACTAGATTCTAGACTCGCTCAACAATGGGTTTGTTAGACTAGACCAAAGAAAACTTTGCTTTCAACACCACCAATGTGTTCCAATTGTAGATGCAAACATTAAAGATATCCATTGTGTTCGTGATACTCTTTTTGAATAACCACCTCACTGAGAACTAAGAAGACTATGTGAAAGGTTTTCTACCATACATCGCCAAGGGAAACCATCCATCAATGCAATGGTCATTGAATGATAGGATTGTAGAAAGAGAATCACCCTTCCATAACAAGTGATACTTGAAAAATCCATGGGATTTCCAAATACTCTATGTCACAAAGGTACCTTGGATTTGGACTTTGGCTGAAGTCAACAACAAAATCTAGAAGTTGATATTTTTCCAACGTTATTTTCCCTAACAAGGCCTCTCTAAGAATACAGTTGTAGAGAAGCACTTTCCAATTCTCTTGAACTTCCATAGATATGATCATCAATTTGGTGCATAAGGCCTCAACTTGATGAAATGATCTTATCACCCCCAAACCACCCCATTCCTTCAAACTACAATAAAGTCCCCAATTCACTCGATGAAAACCCATTTTTCCCTACAGGTCAACCTAAACAAAGTATCAAACGAGTTTCTCTAGTCATCAATAGGTCACAATGCACAAAACCCAACATGATGGATAATACACATGGGTGGAAACAAGATCCTTGGAACAAATCTTGAACTTGCAACCAAGTACAAAGGCTAAGAAAACTACTTTTCCACTTTCTTAGCTACTCATTACAACACTAAATCCAAGAGCGATTTTGGAAAAACTTGAAAAGTAAAGGGTGTACCCAAAATTTAAATACTTCCAAGGTTGAATCGAAGCCCACCCCTGATAGGCCATCTAGTAAAGGATCACATCCTACATGAATCCATAAATTAGGTTTCGTCCATTTGAAGCTCAAAACTTGAGGCCTCATTAAAAATCTGACACTATAAGGAAAACACCTTGTAGCGAAGGTTTTTGTGGAGGTTTTTAGTGTTACAAGATTGGGAAAAAATTTCAAAAAAACCTCAGCTACAACCTCTACTATTTGTAGCATAGGTTTTAATAGATGTTCCATATAACAAAAAAAATTGGCAAGAGGAGGTTTTAGCAGAGGTTTTTCTGTTGATGCTTGTATTGATAAAACGCATTGGTGTGTTTCTAAGTAAACAACATCAATGTGTACATAAACCTAAAAAGCATCGGTGTTCTTATAATTATTACTCACTGGTTCCTCTCTTTTTTTTGTATGCAACACCGATGCTTTTTTTGTTTATGTATGCATTGGTTCATATTGTTTGTTGCATACAACATCAATGTTGATATAAATATTACAAACCATGTCGTTCTTTTTGTTTTATGGCACACATGTGCTTGTATAATGTGTACACATCGATGCCTGTATTATCATGTGCACCGTAGGGAAGTGAAACTTCAAACATTTGAGTTGAGATGTCGACGACATTCTTTGTTACTAAGCATTGGTGCGTATATTATATGTAAAGCATCGGTGCATATATTATATGTAAAGAACTAGTGTGTATTGTAATCATGAGCACCGTAATAATTTGAAACGATAAATATAATCGTACGCTATATCGTTTAAAGTAGCAATGCGTTTTCACAATTTTTAGCATCGGTGCTTCATTGTAATTAATAGGAAGTGGTGTGTATAACTCATAAAAACACACCATTTAGTGAGTTCAAAAGAATACAGTGCACCGATATGTATATATTTTAATTGATTTTTTTTTTACAAATTTTCAATTAATCATCCCAAAATCATTTTTTTGTATCTGGCAGAATCGACAACTAAGCAAGCTCATACTTGCGTGACATGGAGTCGATTCCAATTGCTACCATTATAACCTCTAGGAGTACCCCTGCGGTCCCATGCATGGTACACATGACTTTGCAAGGTTTGAACCATTGACATCACAAGGAGTGCCTTAACGGTGCACTCTATCGCCAACTGATCTACACCTCCATGACTCAAAATCAAATATTTTTTATAATAATATCGATTTTTATATTTTGTTATTGTGTTTTGATATAATGATTGCATTAATACACTATCCAATGGAATACACCTATGTTATTTGTAATAATGTAAATCATCCATATGTTAATTAATCTACAATGCAACATTTTACAACATTCGACAATGTTATAAAATAAAAAACTTATTTTATTATATATGAATAAATGACCCGTTGTCATACAAAATGGGACAACACAAAGGTCTGCAATAATCAAAATGCAACCAATATATAATTGTTACATTTAATGGTAACATGTCCTCATGCAATTTGGACAATATGTCGAGTACATTAATCAAAATCCCTAATTTTCATAGAAAAATACTCCAAAACATACAACTTATAGTAACATTCAAGTATATTGATTTCCATTCATCACTTGAACCAATGGAATCGCTCGAGTTCTGTGCATGCCTCATTTATTCATCACTTGTAGGCAATATTGTACTTTAGTTTTTAACCTAATGTTTTTTTGACCGACTTGTTTTTTATGTTTCACCTCTTCATGTTTCATCTACAAATATAGAAATAAAGTGTAATAAGTATATGTATATATATAGTAGAATATAAATGATTGCGTAAATAAAAAGGCATACCATAGCAATGAATGTTTCATACACAATACACATTCTTTCAAAGCCATGTTGCATGTCGTCTCTCAAAATATCTTATGTTTGATGCACTCTATAGTTTTTTTTATGCATGTTTAATACGTCATGACAAAGCACAGTTGATATAATTAGTATAATTTTTTATTTTTTTTCAATGAATTATAAAACAAGGGAAGTTAAAAAACATAGCTACTTACAATGTGTTCAATTAAACCTTGATACTTCAACATATACTCAGAACCCATACTTAACCCATTGTCTATCAATTCTTCGGTTGGATCGGCTTTGTAATTTAGCACCTATTAGAAGACATCCATGGACGAGTCTAAATTAATTATTTAAATATAAAGATCACAACAAGCATGAAATCTTAAGTAAGGATGAAAATGTAAGTGCTTGCAAACTTTGTGATCAACCTTTTTATTCCTCGTTGTCCTATCTTATCTATTGAATGGGTTCCAGTATTTTTTCTTTTTTAGAAAAAAACAATTGAAAATTAGTACTTCATGTGATGATTAAATTAGAATACACAAAAGAATAAATGAATGATTGCATACCTCTGATGCACGTTGTTGTTGGGATGGATCCTTCGGCGATGCAATTATGTTCATTTATTTTATCATCTCGTTGTACACTTTTTTGGATATCCCCAACAGAATGTATTGGTGTTGCCCTCCTTTGTCCCTTAGAATTTGCATGGCATCCCTTAACCAACACGCACCATTAATTTAAACCTACAGATAATTCAAAAATATTAATTTTTTAATAAAATTTAAATAACTTGCCTTATTCTCTTGTTGGGATGAGCTACTATTGTACTCGTTGCAATAAGTTGTTTTCCTTGAACTTATATCAACCATCTTCTAAAAAAAAAAAAAAAAAAAAAACAAGAATTATCATATATAAAAATTACGAAACATTTTTTACAAAATAATATTTTGGTGTGTATAACAAAATAGTATACATCGGTGTGTTAAGCATACACATACGCATTGATATATCATAACCATGCTCTTATGAAATCGAAAATGTTTTGTTTATAAATTGTTATATTCCCGTAGTGCTCTATAAATTAATAGAAGCACCGATGCCTCATTACTATTTATTGTGCACCGTTGAACCCATGAAAAAATTTAAAACATGACACTTTCGATATTAAAAACAAGATTATTTTCATTTTAAACTCAACAGTGTCGTTGATAGGAAATTGTGCACCTATGTGTTATGCCTATACAAAGTGCACAGCTAACTGCAAAAATGTTGTTTTAAAATAAAACTGATATCGACAGTGTTTGGGATCTAATGCAGGGAGTGGTCCCATTGCAACAGATACCAAATTCCCCATATACAAGTAAAGAAACCCTATAAAAATCTATTGCTTAAGAAAAATCTAGTTGTGAAATATAGAGAGGGAAACCACGAGAAACAACAAGGAATTTAGGGCTTCCAATACCGAAGGTAACTATGAAATCCTTTTATTTGTCTGAGAATGTACTAAAAATTGTTTGAATCAAATAGAGGAAAGATTGAGATGATCAACAGAATGAAATCACATACCTGAAATTTCTCCTCTTTAAATTTGCATGTTACCTATGGTGATCCCTTAGAGATTTGGCACTTTAAAAAAATATGCCCACTCCAAAGTCTTTTATAGTAAATATCTCTTGCACAAATCTCCCCTCTACGTTTTAACAAAATAATGAAATAATGATTAGGGTTTTCATTTATAAACACATACATTTAGAAAAATGAAATTCCTGCTCATTTTTTTGTTGTATATTTCAACGCATTGGTGATAAGTGTGCACTATTTTTTTTTGTAACTTAATTTTTTTATGTGTTATACTATTTATAGTGCACCAGTGTGGTTGTTATGTAAAAACACACTAACAAACAATTTAATTGACAAATTACAACTGCAAACCTTCACCATTAAAGTTTTGCAGAGGAAAAAATGGAGGTCACTCTTCAGTGCCTCTCGTAATTTAGCGCACAGACTTGATCCTCTGCCACTCCCCTAGCACTATGGCCTACATATTCTCCTTCATGGGCCACTCGAATTTCTCCAATATATTGTCATCATCATTCTTATAGCCATAATAACTGGCATCATTTCACTTGTAAATATCATACCTAGACCTCTTCTTCTTCGCCTCGGGGGGGCTTATCGAATAGCTCTTTGACGTTGGGGAGGAATTTTGCAGCCTCAAAGTATCTGTAGCCAAGGATATTTCCGGTGTCACCGAGCACATCAACTTCATTCCCTTCCAAGTATGTCATCTTGGCCCTTACTTTGGCATAATTAGGACTATCAAGCTCTACGATCTAAGCTTCCTAGTGCCCCTTTTTCCTGATTAGCAAGAAAGAAACTTGGGTTTATGTATTAATTATAATAATCTATCAACCTCAAGAATGAACTAAGTCCCATATTGTATATTTAATATAATTTAAGAAGCACAATTGAAAAAAAAACCGATGATCCATAAGCTTCACCAACATACCTTATCGTTGAATATTAAGCATTTCCTTAGCCTCGACCTTATCCTCTTTGAGATCCTCAATCATGTATTTACTAAGAAGATAATGTTTGTTCTTCTCCACAACCATGCAACGATATATTTCTCATCCAAAAGGGGCACATGGGAAACAAACTCTCACTCTCTTTGCTGCTATTTTCCCTTATCCTTCTCTCCCATTTCCTCCACCACATTATCCTCTTCCTCGAACAAGACTAGCTTAACGGCAGTGAACTCCTCTCTATTGACCTTCAACCTAACCTCCCTCTTGAAAGAATTGATCCTATACCACTCCCTCAACGCTCTGGCCCACATCTCCTCATCTATGGGTTGCTTGACTTTATCCAAGATACCATCCTCATCATCCCTGTAGCCATAATAATTGTCATCAATTAGCTTGTAAATATCATACCTAGACATCCTATTATTCACCTCAGGGGGCTTATCAAATATATCTTTGACACTAGGGAGAAATTTCTTTGCATTCTCTACATTATGTGATGGTCCTATCTCAAACCAAATTGAGACCTTGTATTATCCTTTTCTCACTATGAATTCTTTGCAAGAGGAACTAATTTTAATTGACATTGGGTTTTCAACTTTTCAAAATTATTTTGTGAATGTTGAAGCTACTATGACTATTCCTCCTTTACTCTCTTCTTAGGGATATCATTTAAATGAAAAATCATAACATTTTGTTTTTTTTCACATTCTCCTCTAAATATTGGTTTTGAATCCCAATTCTAGACTCTTGCTTTGAATTGTTTTTTAATAATCTAGAAGTTATCTTGTCAATTATATTTGGCCCAAATTATTTGGTTACCTTGCATATTTATTTGTTATCGTCCTTGTGAAAGACCATTTTGTTCTCAAACTAAGGAAAACCAATACAAATTATTAGTCAAAATGAAAAATGTGAATAACTCTTAACCTTGGTTCATGATTTCAAGACATAATATTGATGTTGGATGTTGGTTGTGATAGTTGTATTGATTATTATTTCATAATAATAAGTTTATTTTGAAAACAGCATTAACTTCTTCTTTTGTTGTTCACAAACCATGAACATAAATGCCTATATTTTGAACATGGATTTATGCAGTTCCTCGATTTTATTAAGATTCTTGTTTTTAGTATCTTTGAATGGATTTTATTTTGAGTGGCATTGACTTGGGATAGATCATTATATAATTTTTCATCTATATTGGTGTTTTTTGGGTGGAAAAAATTGGAGCTATTGGCTTTTTTTGGGTGGAAAAAATTGGAGCTATTGGCTTGTAGGGCCCATTTTAGGGGCAGGTCCCGCTTTGGCGATTTGAGGTCTACAACATTTTGAATCCCATTTGAGGACTTAAATGACCATTTTGAGGTTCAAATATTCATGCACAAGGTTCTCAACCTATTGAACGTTGTTGTACACATCGAGATCTTTCTAATGGTGATAAAATCACCTCAATCAGATTTCATATGTGGAAGTTATGACTCCCACAAGTTGACCTATCCTATTGATCACCATGATCCCAAGTGGATTCCATGTTATCTCACTTTACTCACACATGTGTACTTTCAAGAATACTCTAGAGGGTCCAAAAGTCTCACACTAATTGGGGGTTGAGGCATGCAAAACCCCAACCTTAGACGACTCTCAAGCTATGTTAAACATTGGACTGCAAGGAAAGGAAGGGGTTCTATTCTTATGGTATTGTTTATTGTTATGTAGGAGAGAAAAACATCTATGACTGGGATATTTAAGTAGAATAGAGGAACTAGAATATCTCATAGTAACCTTTCTAGTGACAATGATCATGGAAACTCCATAGTGAGTGCCCCTTTCTTTGTATTTGCATTTTATAATAGAGAAGAAAGGAGCAGAACATAGGCCTCACCTTCTAGATAGGTTTTTCCATATTGGGTTTTGGCGAGGTACATCTTGTGTTCATTATGTGGATGGTGTGTTATTTTCTTAGCTTCTTTCATTTCAATTTTAGTTTATTACAGTATTTCATTCATTTAGATAGTAATGTTAAATTTGAGATCTAAAGTAATACACTACATAATAAGATATTTCACAATATTGTAAGATTTGTTGTGACGAACTATTCTAGCAGAATATCCATGACAGTTTGCAGATTAGTCATGGTTTAGCTTATTTACTAAAACATGAAGTATTATCAATCTTTGGTTTATTGAACAAACACAAAAATGTCCTTGATTTGATTGATAGTAATTTAACAACTGTTTTGAATGTATAGACTAATGAAAAAATAAAACTTCAAGTATTATTTTGTTATCACCTCAAGTGGAATTAATGTGCCTTGAGTTTGTGAAATGATAATAGGTTATTGACTTGATTATGAATGTGTGTTTCTAATAGGCTTTCAATGATGTTCCCACTCTGAAAATTTCTGGAAAATTTGCAAAGATTTGGTTTTCAAAAAACATGTCATTGAGACTTGTCCATTCTAAAAAAATATTCGAAGTCAACTCTTTCCACGAAAAACATATTTTAAATATACACTAAAAGTGTAAGTTCTGATTTTGTTGTCTATGTTATATGCTTATCCAAAAATACCATGTATATCTACTAATTTTTACATGAGATAAACCTAACATGTTAATTGTTAAAAGTCTTAACAAAATGTGTTTTTGTTTGAAATTTATGGTGTGAGAAGTATTGAAATATTCATCCCAAGCAAGCAATCTAGGTATACACCTAACTTATTGGCTTATAGTTTTATTAGATGAGAAATTTACTAAGAGGAAAATGGAATTAAGTTCCAGAGGATGAGGACCTAATCCCAAGGGAGAATCTCTAGATATAATGAAAATATGATATTCTTGGTTCATTTTGATGGAACTCCTTAATAGTTTTATTGTATTCTTAATTCTATTATATTTGATGATGTGGGGATCCAACCTCCTTCTATTAGTTGGGGAGAACAAAATCATAGAACACCATGCCAATAGAAAAATTTGGATTGGACAAGGGTTTCTCTTAATGATGCACGACCTAATCTTGCCTTGTTATTACTTCTCTAACAACCCATCCTAATACTAATTGACTTGTGTCTTCTTGGCCTACATCTAAAATCCTAATTTCCCATCCAAACAATTATGATGGATGGGATTCTCCTTTGCCTCCACCTCATGGTACTTTTGGATTGGAAATGATACTTGTTATTTTCATTGGCTTGAACATGTTTACTCTACTTTGAACATGAATTCCAATAACCAACCTACTCCTTAGAGCCAAACTCCCCTTCCCGCACTAAAATCTACAAAGGTAAATCCTATAGTTAGTGTCACTACTAAGAAGGAATTTTCCACCCTATCATCGGGATACATTGACTTTCGAGAGGTCGTGGAGATGTTTAGGAACATATTGGCATATGAAAAACACACAATTTGAATATTTCATCTAAGATGGATATAAATTTAAAGAACATTGATTATGTAATCTAGAAAGTTCATGTAAGATGGATATTAATTTAAAGAACATTGATGATATAATCTAGAAAATTCAATGTGCAAGAATCCAATAAGAGAATTCCATAGAAGTGAATGATGATGATATTTTGGGTGTTATAAAATGAATAGTTTTTTGGAAGAGGGATGTTACCAGCCAATTTTAAATTAAGAAGTTGAAAAGTTTGTCAAATGGGAAAAGAAGTGAGTTAAAATACAAGATTGTACACATTGTTGTCAACAAAAAATATGACTAGGAAGATATATCTATGAATTTCATTATTCGACTATTGAAAACACAACACATATTTGATGCAATGTTTGTTCTGGTTGATGGGTTTTCAAATATGGCACACTTCACACCTCATAAGAATACTAGTGATGTGATAGATTTCATAGAGTTAATTTTCAAGGAGGTGGTGTGGTTGTGGATTTTGAAAGACGATCACATCAAACATAGAACTATATTTTCAATTCAGTTTTGGAGGATGTCGTGGAAGAAGATGTCAAATGAATATACAATATAATTCATCTTATCACCCTCAAACAGAAGTAATCAACTAAAGTCTTGGGATTATTTTATGGTGTTTAGCTAAAGACAAGTTCAAATAGTGGGATTAGGTTTTCGTGCATGATGAGTTTGCATAAAATAGATTTATAAGTAGGTCAGTGTAAGACCATTCAAAATTGTGTGTGTAAGGAATCCTATAGGAGTCACAAAACTAACACAGTGACCAACAATCATGTATATAAGTGATGACACAACAGATAAATTAAGAGAGAAAACTATGGAGTGTAAGGAGAGAAAAAAATGCACATATGTGGTAGATGTCCTTTGCAATTGATGAATTGATTATGGTACAACTAATAAAGGAGAGATAACCCAGGGGATATTGTAACAAACTAAGTGTGAAAATTACTAGACCATGCAAGGTAAAAATAAATCTTGGTGATAATTCTTATGAGGTCAAGTTGATATTGGAGTAAAATATTTTTCCCATGTTCTTCATTGCAGATTTATATGAGTATGCAAGATACCAGATATATAAAATATGCAGAACAGAATAGAAATGCTACGAATACATTAATCTACCTATGTGCGGGTTAGGACCTTAACAGAGTACCAATGTAGTTATGCGATATAGAGTCTCAAAGTACACAAAACATTCAATGGAAACAAATATAACACCATCACAATAGAGGAAAATGACCTATGTATGAAATTGATATGTTTGAACAAAACAATAAGGCCTAAATGGGCTCTTGTTCTCTTACAAACATGGGGTCTAAGCCTTTTTTTAGTGAAATATCCATTGAATAACAATCTCAACTTAGACTTATAACTAGATCCATGAAAGGATTATTCTCCAATATTGAATTCTATCAAACTCCTCACAAAAAGACTTCTTCTTGTTCTATTTTGTATCCTTTGTCTCTAATCTCCCCTCCCCCCTGAATGGATTATTCTTCCCTCCTTTACTTCTAGTTTCTTAACTTCTTTGAGCTACCACCATCAACTGTTTGCCAAGATGGTTTCTAGTCCTCCTCCCCTCAAGGCCTACCACTAGACTATATATAACTATTATCTACATGCTCCCATCCTCTACACCAGATCTTAGGTGACTATCTCCTAGACCCACTATCTTTTGAACCTAAAAATCCTATCATGTTTTGACTATCAATTGGAAAATGGGACTTTTAGGTGCTTTGTTTATTCATTCCCAAATAAATCTTTATTGGATCATGGATCTTGACTTAAGTGGACAACCCATATTTCAATGTAGTTTTGGGTGTCTACCTTCCCAAACATTTGAACAAAACCCCATCAGATCCATAACTATTGATCATTGCAATAATCAAATTACCCTGTATGTTTTTGTGATGTATGATACCTAGCACCCCCAAAATCCTCAACAAGGTCCCAAAATAGGATTCCCACCATTAATCTCACCTACAAATTGACAGTTGACAACCAAATACATTTTCCCCAACCATCATCCTCCTTGCATTACCACAACATGACTCTAATGACTCCAACTACCATGCAAAACTTGGAATGCCTTCATTCATTTCCAATGACCAGTAATACTTCAATTTGGATGATTGCTTCTAACCAATGCACATGGAACCCTTGGTTGGATGATTTTGAATACTTCATAGGATTGGAACTAATAAGTTCAAACAAAGTTATGATCTCATTATCTCAATATAAGAAAGCACACCACCAAACCGTACTGATAAAATATTAAGAGCATAACATAAATCATTTTGGTTTGTGCAAGATTGCAAGTATGATCTTGCATCAAACTCTCTTAGTAATTTGAAAGGTGGTTATCTTTCTCATGGGATTAATGTGAAAAATTCATACAATAGCCACATGACTTGGCCAAGTTCTTCTTATGAAATCCATGTAGTTTCCTCTAAGTCCTTGCCTTTCCATCAAACTAGATTATCTTCTCTCTTTTAACTCTTGATCCTTCTAGCAACTCTCTCATCTACAATTTCTATAATCTCTTCTATGTTTGGTTATGCATCTACTCCTTCAAATGTACTACTAATTTCTCTCCACCTTCATCCACATCCTCATGGTACTCATATAAATCGACCACATTGAACATCAACAATATATCTAAAGCCTCAAGAAATTCCAACACAAGCATTATATAAAATTTTATTTAAGATCCTACAAGGTCCAATTCTCTTTAAATTCATATAGTTATATGTTCCTATTGGGAACCTTTCCTTCCTCAAGTGTGATAACACTAAGTATCTCTCTTCGAATTTCCTTTTTCTTATTTTCTCATCAACCTTCTCTTTATCCTTTTGATTAATTTGTTATAATTGTTGCTTCACTTATTCTTGTAACTTCATGCATGTGCTTTGTGAATGACCCTACATCTACAATTATCATGCTTGTCTCATGAAATCATGCCAAATCTATTGTCCCATTAGGTGATCTCCCATACAAAATTTGGAAAGGACCCATTTCAATATATTTGTTCACCAAATTGTTGTACACAAAAAAAAATGCGTCGATGTTTTATCCCATTACCATAGTTACTCTCATACTAGACATTTGAACATGTTTCCTAGGCTCTTTTTCAATCCTTTAGTTTGTCCATCAATATGCAAGTGATACGTAGAATTAATTTTCAATCTCATATCCAGTTGCTCCCACAAGGTCCTCCAAAAGTGGCCAATTAATTTGGTATCTCTATATGAATTAATTCTCTTTGAAAACCCATGTGAATGAACTACTCCTCTAAATAAAAACACATATATGCTTGTCACATCACTAGTTTCCGTATAAGATATAAAATGTGTTAGTTTTAAGAATATATCTACCACAATAAAGATAGAATCATTACCTCTCTAGTTTCTTGGTAATACCAAAAAATAGTCCATGCTAATGTCCTCCCACGGTGCTTCAGGTATTGGTAATGGATTTTACAATCCATCATTCCAACTTCTTACTTTTTCATGCTTGTAAACTCCGCAATTATTGACCCATTTCTTCACATTCCTGGTAACTTCTAGCCAATACTACCTCTCTTAAACCAATCCCTAGGTTTTATTCATCCCAAAATGTCCACGAGTTGTTATTATGCATCTCTCTATTGATATTATCCCTCTTTGGTTCTCCTAAGATATATAACTTATGATTCTAGAAAAAAAGTCTTGCGTAGATGAAGAAATATGAGTATGGATTTCTATCTCCACCCCATGGCTCTTTGCTATATTTCCATGCTTTCAAAAAATCTACATTATCTACCTATTATTCAAATTTTTTAGTCCTACAACCTTTATTGCCATGATATTCAACAATGATTGCCTTCTACTTAAAGGAATCAATAACTCTATCAACTCTTCTCGATCTATGCTCAACACAAAAGAGTATAGAAATCAAAGAATTCATCATCATAGGTGATCAATTTAAATAAAAGAAGGAAACTTGTGTAACCCTTTTGAAACCAATGTTTTGGACCACTTTAACTTGATTCCAACATCAAGAAGATTCAATGCAGTGGTTTGGATGAGAATAAATTACATTATCTAAGATATATAAATATCAACTCTAAGGCAAAAATTGTTTTTGTTAGTTTATTGGAGAGTAAGGTCAACTCACTATACCTGAATCTAATCTCTACAAGAATTATATCCATTTCATATGTCTTTGGTTTAACATAAATGTGTTGTTCTATTCCATCCCATTATACCCTCAATGGTGCCACTTAACCCATTTACCCTCAGCTCTAGACTATCAACCCTTAACCATCAACCTTACTCCTTAAAAGTCAACCCTTAACCCACTACCCTCAACCCTTAAATTGAAACCCTTTACCCACTACCCTTAACCCTTAAATACAAACCCTTAACCCCTACTAAACCTTAGGTTGTATTCCTTATCCCATAACATTAAACCCCTACACCCTATACCATTGTCCTTAAATTGTTATAAGCTTAACCCCAAACCTTTAATAAATTGAATTGGTTAATGTAAAGAACACCGTATATTCAACCCGCATTGCACCAAAAAATATAAAATCATTATCTTCTCGTCTTCCATAATGAAAAAATTAGAACAATCTACTATTGTTTTGTTTTTATAATCTAATATTTAAAAAAACAGCATACATAAATTGATGTTATAAATATCTCACTTTTTGACATTTTTAACCATAAAAAAACAACATTTCTTTCAGTCTAACATTAAAAAATGATATTTGTTTCCCATAAATGATGCTTTGAGTGATTATTCATGTGAAACATTGAAAAATCATTTTTGGGCCAAAATCTAGTAATTCCATAATAATTAACCTATAATGATCAATATTAGTTATCCTTCTATAAAAGGTATATAGGATGGGATTTAAGACAATGTGTCTTCACCCCCGGATGGGGTGTCAGTGCAGGTTTAATGCTATCTTATTCAGGACTTGAGCCACCCGCCACCAGGCCTCCCAACCTCCTAAATGGCTGGGAGGATGGAACTACTTATACCCTTTGTGCTCCAGGCTTAAAAATGATCTCATGTCTAGGGTGTGTGGCAATGACATTTAGTAAAAGTGATTTGATTGAGTAAGTGATTTGGGGTTTATTGGTGGGATATGGTGATTTTCACCCAATCATCAGGGATCAAACTTTATCAAGATATTGGTCTGTTGTGATAAGACTAGAAGAATAGACATTTTTAAATAGAAGTTTTCATTTCGATAAAATTAAAAAAATAGAAGTCTCATCATATAGAAATTTTCATTTTTATGAGCTTCGAAACGTGGGTAGGAGGGATAGAGCTCCGCCACAACCATTAGTGGTTATGAATGTGCGATTGGGAACACAATTGGAGAAATCTGCAATGCATTTTTCTTTAGAAGAAGCATTCTCCTGGGGTGTCGTATTGAATGGGGGGAAGAATTTGCAGTGGGTACGGGTGAGGTAATCATATTGGAAAATTGCAGTGGTACACCAGTTCTAGTCCCTCCTCAATCTCCTGCCGAATAGTTTGAATAAGCCAAGCACATGACAGATGACTGCCTTCCATCTTCGCCTCTGCATTCTCCTCCGGTGGAGGACCATCCCTTCGTAATGGGAAGGGATTCTAACCGGGCAGAGGCCCATATGCATCGTCTCTTCGATGTTCGAAGTGAGGTTTCATATTTGTATAATAAGGTGGAGCAGTTGGACCACAAAATAGTCATGTGTCGAAGCAAGCTCACTGCTCTTTTCAATTGACCATATGTCTTAGTTTCGGGTTCCTTTTCAGCTTTGTTGTTTATAGTCTTTTTATCAGCTTGTTTTAATTCTAGAGAAACAATAGACTCTATGCATCGTTTGGCTCCTCCAAGGAAGCCTTGTTTTGCAAATTTATTGGGCTTGGGTTCGGTTTCATTATTGGCAACCCAAATTTAAGATGATTGTGCATGTAAATTTTCAGTTTTTAAGAAGGTAATACCATTTCATACTTAAAAAAAAGACAAAGTTTCTTTATGGTGATCTCTATGAGGATATTATATGGATCAACTTGAAGACTTTGTTGTACAAGGAAAATAGAAGTTGGTTATTCGTCCTAAGAGAAGTGTATGTAATAATCTTAATGGGTTTATATAAGAGGATAATGACTCAAGCATACATGTAAATATTTGGTTTCCTTGTTAGTGGGTCTACATGGGTAACATGGGCAATGAGTAGGAAATAGAATACATAAGAGATAAATAGAAAATCTCAATGGGTTGAGCTAACCCATTGTTGCCAATGTTTCTAGGCATTTGGCTAGTTCCATGACAACAGGTGCCCAATTTGAATACCTTGTGAGGTGCACTAGTCTACAATGACAGGTTTATTAGGGACGGCATGCATTAATGTGGGGAAGCATCCATTAGATTTTATCGTTATCTTCTTCTTGGAAAAAAATAGATCAATAAATTAATTATACACATATTGGCTTATTATGGAGGTATTTGGGTTATTTACAATTCTTCTTCTAATATTTAAGAACTTATTGTGCAACTCATCATAAAAATACTTTTGGAAATAGTGCTCCACGAGAATATTTGGTGTACATTGTGTGAATTATTTATTGCATATTACATTCGTTGCATGCTTAAACAATTGACTAGACAATGATATAAAGTTTGATTGTATGATGTTATAGACTAGAGATTTTATGTATTTGATATAAAGTTTGATTGTATGATGTTATAGACTAGATTTTATGTATTTTTTTTATCCTTGCATTTAATATCAAAGATTTGATCACACAAATTTCATTACCACTATGTATGTTGATGATTTGTTATTGGGTTACACGTATTTGAATTGATCACTTATGTAAAGAAAGAGTTATCATGTCATTTTGAGATGAAGGATTTGGGTGAAGTGAACTATTACTTGGGAGTACAACTAATTAGAAATAGGAAGAAAAAGAAAATTATCTTGAGTTAACACAAGTATCTAATGAACATCCTATATAAGTTTGGGATGAAATATTTTAAGTCTATGTGAATTCATATCGACAAGAGTCACAAGTTGTTGATGGATATGGAGCATGATTCAAGATCTAGGGTTGATTGGATTATTCGATTTTTACACCATGTGTGGTTTGTAGCTTGATCTATGCCATGATCTACACTAGGAAAAACATTGCCTCTATATATTAAATGGTTTGTTGGTTTATGGATAATCTAAAGAAAGATTATAAAAATACTACGATGAGGCATTTAGGTATTTTTAAGGAATATAAGAGCTAGGTCTCTGGTATGGCTACAATAATTAAGATCAAGAGAATGAGATTACTGGATTAAATAATGCTAACTATGCAGTTGATATTGATAACAAGAGATCAACTATTAGATAAGCATCAATGTCAAATTTGTTAGAATATGAAAGATTGTGCTTGTTTTTACCATTGGCAATACCTTTGTCACCCAACCATAGGTCGAAGCCACCCTCCGAGCACCTTAACCTTGACAGAGAATCACTCCGGAATCAAACCCTAGGCTAGATAGCCAAACAAA
>CBVK0100543739.1:0-17373 GCA_900067695.1 Picea abies | reverse complement strand
CAAGTCAATCTGCTCTCGTACTCCATGTCTAGGACCATGTGGGCCTCGAGACATGATCTCCTAGCTATCCCTAGATATCGGGGATAACAAGTACCACAAATGTTGTTGTTGATGCACTTGCCTCATTTTGTTTCCACATATAGATGTTGATGTTCCAGCTTTGTGTTGTTGATGTTGTTGTTTTAGCTTCATGTTGTTGATGTTCTAGCTTAATGTTATTGATGATGTTGATGTTTCAGCTTCATGTTGTTAATGATGATGATGTTACTCCAGCTCCACGCTGCAGACGATGATGATGTTCAGTTTCTACTAATGTTGATGATGAGAAAAACTTTCGATGACGTATAGATATGACTGACATTGTTCCCTATGCTGATAACGATGTCCCCTCCTCTTGATAATGTATTGATTCAAGTCAGTTGTTATTAATGTTGTCAGTAGAATACCCTTCTTGTTAAGGGGGAGTGTTGAAATATTGTAACTTCGAAGAATATTATTATTATATTATATTTAATAATAAGGCCCTATTGTGCCTTAGTAAAGTCGACCCTATTGTGCCCTGATAGTTAATTGTAAATTAAGAGGGTAAAGTGACAGGTCGGCCTAGACCTAATTATAGGTTGGCCAGACCACTATTTATAAGAGAGGCCAGTGCCTCATTTGGACATACACACCTAGCTCTGCAGTGCGCAAGTCTTGGAGGAGAAGTTGTTGCAACTGGGGGTGACATCAAGGAGGGTTTATGGTCTATCTCTTTGTATTTCATGGTCAAGTGGTACGCTACTCTTCCTAGTGAAGGAGTAGAGGAGGATCTTCTGTTCAGTCTTTGGTCTATCTATATTGAGGAAGTTTAAGTTGGGTTTTCTTCCCCATGAGGGTTTCCCAGGATAATCTGTGTGTCTCTATTGTATTTGTGATTGTCTCTCTTTCAGTGATCTTATTTATGCAGCTAATGTGCTAAATGATTATAATAATAAAGAATAACCGTAACTGCTAGTTGTATAAGTAAACTTCAACAATTTCAAGGGTGGAAAAGCCACTCACATGCAAAGTAATGAAAATTAATAATAGAGAGGGTTTTTCACCAATGCCTTTGGATTCTTCCTTGAGCTCCTTGAGGCCAAAAATGGGCAGCACCTCCTCTTGGATTGGCAAAAACATGTAAAAAACAACAAGTAATGCTTGCTGGAAATTGCTAAAACCACTAAAAATGAGTTAGTTTTGGGTTAGTATATAAACAAAAAATTTATGTACAAAATCTGAACTTGTAAATCGATTTGAACGGAAGATTTAGATGATTATATAAGTGTAGAAAATAAGTAAATAAGAGCTGAAAGTAATATCAGAAATTTAGATGAGGTGAAATGAAGCTTTTGGAGTCAACTCCTCCAAGCTATGAGTAACTTGCAAACCTGTAAAATCTTTGCTACACAATGAGGAAAGAAGGTGAGATCTCCTAGATGGTCTACAAAATAATTTGCAAACACAAAGAAAAGAAACCCACATAAACCTATAGCAATATTACTACAAGTTTATCCCCAGCAAAATACTTTGCATGGGGTTCTTCAAGTAAAACAATGCAAGCAATAGATTAGACAGAAATTCACAATATTACCTCAAGCAAAGGAAAACACCAAATGAGAGCAGCCAAAGACCACCAAGACTACACCAAGAGAACACCAAGATTTCCTCCAAATCTTTATTTCTATTAATCAAAAGAGTGGTTGCACTATGGCAACAATATTACAAGAGAGAAAATGGGGGAAGAGCAAAAGAGAGTGGGGAGAAAAATGGGCAGCATGGAGATGCTTTGAAATTAGATGTCAAAAGGATGAGAGGAACCTTTATTTTAAGGGAGAGAGGCAAGGGAGACCCCCCTTGCATGCTTTACATGTGTCACTTCAAAAGGAGGGGGCTCCACTCAAGGGGGGCACACTTTAGGAGAGGGATACAAGGTTAAGGGAGGTGGGAACCCCCTTATAGTGTTTATATGTCTTCTCTATGGTCCAAGGAGGGTCCACTAAGGTATGGGGACCTCCCAACCTTTGGTTTGTACTTTTTCCACATTCACATGAAGAGGGGGGTTGCCCCTCCCCTTAGGGAAACTCAACAAATGTTTGGAACTTGGCTTGGGGGTCCCTCTTTCACTTTTGAACCTTTTCCTAACTGAGGAAAGACTTTAGGAATCATTCCCCCTTCCTTTAACATGGCTTTAGTCATTTTTACAAAATTTGGCTTTTTTACCTTGGCCAATTAATTGTTGGTTTTTATTAACTTGGACTCCTCATGGACATTGACCTAGCAAAACTTATCCAATTGAGTTGAAACTTGCTCCAAGGGTGTAGGGCGTCATGAGACATTTGATTTGAGTACTCATACCCCTATACAAAATCCCCAAGGACCAAATTTTTACATTTTACATCAAAAATAATTAAAAATTCTCACTTTACAAAAAATTTAATTATTAAAAAATCCTATCAAAACTTAACGAAATTCCGCAAGACTCTAGGAGATGTTTAACATGGTCATTTACAACATATTTAAACATTATTCACCCACTGGGCTTGATCATTAGAATGCCTTTCACCACTTTGGAGGATTATTTGAGTGAAAAGCTCAAGGATAATTAAAATCACCGAAAAAGAAAGATTAATTACCTGAGGAAAAAAAACACTCGATGAAAGGACTTCCCTAATTATAAATTCCTAGGAATCCAAACAAAAATTGGCCCACGTTAGGAGCGGATATTTCGTGTACAAAGAAAGAAGTCCTGTGTAATGTTCCCAAGCCAAGATGCCAAGAACATTGTGTTTTTCATGTGATTTTTAAACATTTTCTAGTTGTGGCATTTCATGAAACACTTTGCTGATTTGGTCTTTTAGGTTGCACTAGGGTTTACACTGATGGTTGTTATGTGTGTTTGCAGCAATAATCAAATAGATGTAGCAATGGAACATAGCTCAACAAGATGCAAGATCAACAATACAAGAGATAACCCAAAAATACCTCAGATCTGATTTTATTCATAACAATGGTTGTCCTCATACAAAATGGGGAAGATCTGGAATACATATAAGATAGTAGAGTATTTGGCCTCCAAAATACAAGATAGAAGAAGATTCAGGCTTCCAAAAGCCTCTCCAAGATATAGACCAAAAACCCAGATGAACCAACTCATAACCCAGCTGAAATATGAAGATCTCCCTAGCACAATGCGCCCCTCACTGGCTGAAGCAAACCAAGAATTTGGCCTCCAAGAAATAAGTTGTCGAATCCCCTAAGAATGGTGCCAAACTGTAGATTAGGCCAAGGGAAACCCCCTGGTAAAGTCTCAGACTGAATGATGGAGATTTGACCCTCCCGATGGATGAATCATCTATCTACAGTGTGCCCTCCTGGCTGTAGAAGACCAAGAATTCGGCCCCTATGAAGATGGCCTCCAAAACCTCTAGAAAAGACCCCAAACTATAGATCGGGCCACTGGAAACCCCATAGCAGAGTCTTGGGTTGAATGATAGAGATCTGGCCCTCCAAATGACTAGATCCTCAATCTGTGGTGCGCCCTCTTCTCTCTGAACCTGTGTTGAGCTCTAATAAATAATACGACAGAGAAACCTCCTCCGAAAAAGGTTAGGAAAGGCGCCCTAGGCCCTACAAAGAATACCCATAAATTTGTTTGCTCCAAATCCTTCTCCTATGCTTGGAACGAACTCCTCTCCTCAAGATGGTGCACCCTCCTGCTGAAAAACCCTCCTGAAGTTGCGCCCTAGCTCTCTTTGAACCCGTGGTTGATGTAGAACCCCTCTGAAGTTGAGTAGATCTGATGTAGAATGGTGAGGGAGGAATCTTTCACCTCCGTGACCAAGCTTGGACTAGGTTGGGTGGGATCTTTCACCACCGAGCTAATCTCTAGGTTTTGTTAAGTCAAAACCCTCAAAACCCCCAAGTGCATGGTCTCACTAGCAAGAAGCCAGATATCAAAATGATAAACAACATAATGAGAGAATAGAGGTCCCCATCTCTCTTTTATCCTCCCTGCTCACTTTGTCTCTCCAAAGTGACTTTTACTTTATTTAATTATTAATTAATTTATTAAATCACTTTAATTAATTAATTAACCATTTTACCTTTGAAAAGTAGTTTATCTCTCCTTGTGGCTTCCCTGGCCATTGAAAGTCACTTCTCATCATGCTATCTTGTAGTGTTGTTCCTTCCGATTCCAATGAGATATTACACTAAGAGGTTCCTCCAAGTATTATGACAAATATGACCTCCTTAGTGAATTTAATTAACCTATAGCCTAAAATAACTCAAAATCATGGAAATCGTTAGAATGCAACAGAACCAAAGCCAAGTTGTGTGGAATGGATCATAATGATGAAATAAGATGAGCGATGCAAGCCAGACCCCAAAATACCCCTCAATAGCCCGTGTACTCGCTATAACCTCCATCTGGCTACTTTGGTCGTCATAACACTCTGTAATATAATGATGTCCCAAAGTGGGGACATTACAGTCCTCCCTACTAGAATATTTCTTGTCCTCAAACAATAACTGAATCCATCCAAATATAATACCGGGATCCCATGTCCACCTGTGGGACACACAGTAGGCTCCATCCAAAGATGAACTTTCACGCACTCCATCCCATGGGTCCCATATCAGGATGTGAACTACAATACCCTGTGAAGCAAAATCCTGAAACATATCAACACCATGAGTCTCCCACACATGACACATGGCCTCCTCCCAGAATGAGTCCATCCTCCAAGTCCCTACCAAGGCCAACACGGTCTCCATCAACTGCACATGCTGCTACCATAGTGAGGTACTGCAAAACCTCCATGAATCGCTCTCAAGTGACGTGCTCTCCTCAACACTGAAGCTCAATGGAAATTCAAAATAACTTTCCCCTGTAAGGGTCCACTCGCCTCCATCAGTCAATGAAATGCTCAGCCCTGCAATCCCCAGGTCCCATGCTAGTCTCTGCCAAAGATCACCACATTGGCACTGCACTACTCTGATTACAACTGTCTGCTCCCCGTATACATATTGGATCCCCCACTCCTGGATCCTCATGCTATAATACCTATGGAAACTAGACTTGTTGTCCAGAAGCTGCATCGGTAAAAGTACCTCTATGGAAGTAGTATCTGTCCAACCATCTCCATACGCGATCATGAGGATCAAAAGGGAGAAAATGTCTTGCTCCATAGGACAATCCCCTGCAAGCCCACTCAAAATCAAGCTCTTTGGCAAAACCTGGGTCATCATAAGATGAAACAACCTGTTGACCGCCTATTCAACTAGGGGGTCAACTCCATGTGCCATGAAGTAATGCATCGTCAGATGCTAGTATGTCGAAGACAGTTTGGTTCTACTAGGCAATTTTTTGCCTCCAACACAAATTTTGTAAGCGGGATTACCGCACCCTTGCATGGGTTAATATTGTAAAAAGTCTACATGGAAAAGTCTACATGGATCATGTTAGGTCAGTTTCCTTAGGGTTTCCTCATTAGGAGAGTTCCTTTCGCTGAGTGTTTTTTTATCCTCAGGAGGTTAATGTGGCCTAACCAGCCAGGTTAATCTCCCTTGAGTTTTTCACTCCCACCTAATAAATCCTTCAAAGTGGTGAAAGACATTCTAACGAAGTTATTCCTAGGTAGCTAGTGTTTAGGAATGTTGTAAATGACCATGTTAGACAGCACGCGAAATTTCACGGAATTCCGTCAAGTATAGCTAGGTTTTTTTTAAGGTTCCAAATTAATTAATTGATTAATTAATTAATTAATTCTGGGTAATTAATGTAAAACTTAGGTCCCTGGATTTGCAATAGGGGTATTTGTACTCAAAATAAAGCTAATGAGACCCCCTGCACCCGTGGACCAAGTTTCAACTCAGTCGGACAAGTTTTGCTAGGTTGTTTGTCCGCTTAGGAGTTTTTTCGGGAAAACGACAATTTTAATTGCCAAACCCAGAACATGGGAAAATGTAACTTGTGTAATAGTGGACCAAATTAAGTGAAGTGAAAGGCAATAATGTGAGAGATACTCCACCTAACCATTTCCTAACCTACCCACACCCTTCACCCACCTTTTAAACCCACTTTTAATTTAAATTAAGTTTTAGTTAATTCCTCTTATAAAGCTTATGAAGCTTATGTACCCTTTCTTTTAAATAAGAAAACTCACCCTTTAATATAATAATGGGTCCCCTTCTCCCATGTATGATTTAATAAATCATTTTTAAAATAGTTTTGGGCCCCTCCTCATGAGGTGCACCCCCACTCCAACCTCACGCCTCACTCCGACCTCACGCCAGCCATCTAACCTCACGCATTTCCCCTTCTTACTTAGAAACTATTTTGATAAATGGGTCGTGGGTCCCCACCCCTAATCCTACGCCCCTCCTTACCCACTCACATTCACATTAGGAGTGTGCTTTACACACTCCCCACCAAACCCACGTACCTCACGCTTTACCTCACGTAAGTGAGGAAACGTTCAACTCAAAATTGGAAATTGTTCTAACTAAAAAGTGGGGCCTCACCTTTATCCTCCACGTATGCCATTCCTCACCCAATCGCTTTACTCCTTGGAGTATGGACTCCACACGCCTCCCCATCCATCCTCACGTTGAACTCACACCTTCCCTCTTCCATGCGCCTTTCCCTTCCTAGCTCACGCCCTTCCCTTTTGTGAATTGGTTAAAGCCCGTGGAAATTGGAAACATCCCCCATGAAAGCATGCAACTCCTTTTTAGTTGGTACGTGAGCATTCTCTTAGCTCATACGTTTCCTTTTCCCTTGCTTTCTCCCTATCCAACTCCTTTACTTACCTTTTCCCCTCACCCTAAAAGCTTCTCACCTCATTGGTTGATTTTCTCCATGAGTTGTCTTGTCCCTTGGATCTTTGACACTTGTTGAAGATCCAAGAGGGGTCTCTTGGCTTCTCAAGCTATTTAAGAGACCTCTCACTCACTCTTTCAAGACCTTTCATTATTGCACTGTTATGCTACTAGTTTCTCACCATCCCATTCTCTCTATCTCTCTCATTATTGCCGTACTTCTTCATTGGTTTTGTTCTTGAAGGGCTTGTGGCAATTAGTTGTCACAACCTCTTCCATTGGATAATAAAAAGAAATGCTTTGGAGGATTTTGGGAAGATCTACAAGTTTTCTACACCCTAGATCTAGCTTTCAAACCCTAGATAGTGTGCCCTAGCCTTGAGATCTACTCTTATTCTTGGTGGTGGACACTTGGCATTGATCCAAGAGAGGTAGGTTTGTCTCTCCAAGTATAAATAGATCTCATTTCTCACTCCAAAATGAACCATATCTTGAGCTATTGTTATGCTACTTGATTTTCCACTCTCTCTCTCTCTCTCATTGCTCCATCATTTCACTCTTTGGCTCTAGGGTTTGGAGTAAGTATTTCTCCAACACCCCTCTTCTTGAAGCAATAATAAAGGAAAATTTGGAAGATATTTTGGGAAGATCTACAAGTATTTTGGATCTTGCAAACATATGAGGTATAATCTTTTCAATTTGATATGAAGCATGTATGAATGGATTTTAGGTAAAGTATTTTATTTGAGTAGGTTTTGCAAAGAGTATTCTTGTGAATCTATATATGTGGTTAGCTAGATAATGTGCAAGTATTTCACTGATTAGCTTAACCCTCCATATTATCCATTGTATGCATGCTATTTTGTTGAGTTTTTTGTAGGTTGAACCTCAAGGGTTTCATTAGATGTGCCTTGGGTAAAAGTCTATTCTTTGAGACTCTCATACACTCCAAGCAAGCTTCTCATATTGCTTCTTCTTCTTATATTTCTGTTGCAGCCCATATTTCAGCTAGCATACTTAGTCTTATGGTCACAAAAACTAAAATTTTTCATAAAATTTCTAAGGCAAAATTTTGCCCTAAAAAAACGAAATTTTTCCAAGCTTGTATTGTTGTGTGTAGCTCTCCTAGCAAGGGAAACCTTGTTGTTTTTGCAGGTATATCAGATCTGATTTGGATAGGCTTGGCTACATCAATAGGTCCACACAACACTAGAAAACCCATCTAGGGGATTGGTGGTTATCTCTTTAATCTCCTCTTTCATTTCATAAATTTTTAGTTGCCTACACCTTGGGAGAGTGATTGGCCAAGCCAACCCCCCAAAATCGTTGGGCTAGATTTTAGATTTCATTTAAGTTTTTCTTTTCCAAACCTCTTTGGCACAACATTGGTAGGCTTGCCTCCACCTTATGCCATTGTGAGTGGTTTGTTTCTTTTTAAAGTTTGCTTAATAAGTAATTGCCTACAGCTTGGGAGAGTCACCCCCAAAATCGTATGGCTAGGATGCTATAGATATGTGATGATTTATATGTTTCAAATAGATTAGTATGCTCTAGAATAATCATCTTTATCATATCATATTAGTTTAAGCCCTTAAGGCATATTTACATTTACATGCTTTGAGTTTTCTTCTTGCAAATATTTTACACTTTAAGCATGGTGCCTTAGATGAGATAGATTACATGGTTAAATTTATATCTTAAAAAAAATTTATTTATTGGGCATTCATAACTATCATACTTTCATTCTTGTTCATAGATATGTGAATGGTGTAGGACCTAGATCTTTATTTCAATAAGTCTCTATTTCACTTAACACATTTCATATATGCAATAACATACATGATTAAGTGGTTTTAAATTTCTTCATTTGCTATAATTGTTGGCAAGTTGTTCTTGCCCTTGCTATATTTCCTTGCAAAGTTACATGTTATGGATGATGAATGATATGTATATGTTAATCATGTTTATCTTATGATATTTTACATTCATGTTCATGTGTTATGGTTTAAGTCTTTACTTTCACAACACATCATTTCAAGCACTTTGCAGTTTCGATTTTGGGCATAAATCACACTTTTCGGACATTTAAAATACTTCTAAAACACTCCAAACACACCTAAAGACTCACCCACGAGTCATAATAATCTTTTAGACAACTTAGGAAAGTCTAATTCAGCCATCTCCACTATCTAAAACGGGTTTGAGGAAAACAACGGAAGGAAGTGGCGGGGGACCGTCCCGTGACGCTCCAGGTGGGTGTCCTTTCCGGGAAGTACTCCTACTATCAGGGCTGACCATGGAAGCTAGGGTGGGCCTCGTTGTTTTACTATCTTGAGCACCCGTCAGTTATTTGGCTATAGGAGGAGGAGGTTTAAGGCTCCAAACATAGTTAAGGGGAGGGAAAAATAAAATTTACTTAATTTTTAAGAAACTCCTAACCACCTAGTTGCATAGACAATCCATGTGTGTTGGGGGATCTTAGATGAATTTTTAGGAACACACATTGCAAACACTTTCATGTTTACAAATCTTAATTGCAATCTTATGGTTTGTCTTTCTAAATGTTTTAAATCTTTATGAGCATTTGAGTTTACAAACTTACACATCATTTTTATGCTTTATGGTGTGATTCAAGAAGAAGTTGAGTATTCCATTTGGGGAGGCATCATCTTCTTAAATCTTGAGTGCTTCAGTGGTTGCCATTGAAAAGCAATCCAATAGAGTAAGTGCTATTGGGGCATGCTTGGCTTATGTGATTGATCTTGTGTTAAACATTTCATAAACTCTCACTTTGGGCATCATTGTATATCCTGTTCATTTGTATCTTTGTGTAATTGTTGTAACATCTTTTATTCTTTATTGTAAGTAATTGTATGCTTGTTTGTGGGGATAGTTTCAACATATTTTTACTTGTAATATTTTTGTAACTGAACCGCCTTCAAACTTAGTTGACCCCTTGCCCAACCTTAGGCACTAGTCATAGTTGACTTAGGGAAAGGGTTGCTTGTCATTTAATCTTGCTCTTTGCATTTGTTGCCTTAGCATCTTAGGTTAGTTTTCCCCCAAGCTTTCTAACAATTTAAAACCAACTCCTAGAACTTCAAAGTTAAATCAAATCGAGTAACTAGGGTCTACCCCCCTTGACTTCCCTAGGAGTAAGCCTAGAAGGAAGAGGTTCCAGTCAAGGTGATAGTGTGGACTGTGAACCTAGACATTGTGCCTCCAAGGACACACTAAGTGAGTTGGACTTTGCTCACATTTAAAAATGTGTATTAGGATGGAAACACCCCCCATTCATCCTAACTACACTTTTTATTAATGGGAAATGTGGTTTACCCCTTCCCCACTCACCCCTCACATCACTCTATTGACCTAAAAGTGCGCCCCCCTTGAAGAGACCCTATTCCATTGGATGGATGCCACTTGGAGCTCATCCAAGTGGGGTATCTCCTCCCCCTCACCTACAAATAAGACCCTCTCCTTCTCATTTCTTGATCTATTCTCATAGAAAGTTTATTATGCCAACATTTTTCGTCACTTATCCCTCTCTCTCTCATGCTCTCTCATTGTAAATCTTGCTACAAGTATTTGTAGCAACATTTTGTTGATAATAAAAGAAGCTTTGAAGAATATATGGTGTGCATTGAGAGTCTTATTGGTGCATTCATTGTGTTCTTGTGAGGTGATATAATTCCATTTCATTTCTGCATTTTGCTTTCACTAGTTTTACTTCGAGACTCAAACAAAGTATTTTGCTTGGGTGCTATTAGTAGTAGTATTGCTATTGATTTTGTGGTAGTTTTTTTTAAAGTTTGGAAAGTATTTTGCAAGCTTTTTGGATGTTCTCACCTCCTTGTTTCCTTGTGTATCAAAGGCAAGCTTGTGTGGGGATCACTAGAGGGTTGAAGGAGTGGTTTTAGAGTGGAAAACTCACTCTTTTCAATCATCCAAAGTTTCCAATATTTATCTAACTTTATTTCCTCCTTTCTCTCATTTCTAAGCATTGTTATGATCTAGAATAGACACATAAAGTTTCACCTTCATATTTAGAAATTTACATTTAAATTGGTGTTTCATTAGACTTATACTAAGTTAACAAGTTTCTTGGTTTTGTAACATTTTCTATAAAATATCCCTTGCTGATTTTTATGCAAATTTTCAACAACAAGGGGAAGTTGCTACTTGTTTTGAGCCCCAAAGGCCTCCAAAAGGCATTCTAAAGTTGGGATATCAAATCCCCATTCTTCTTCTTCTAAATAATTGTAAGCAACCCTTGAGAGTCTCTTGGGTTTTCCTTATCTCAAGTTATATATAAAAATATGATATTGTAATAGTTAGAAAATATTGCCCACACCTTGCAAAGAGATTGGCCTAAGCCATTCTTGCAAAATCGTGAAGGCTAGATTAGTTTTATTTTCATGCATTTCCTATTACACCCATCTTGACCAAAATGGTAGGCTAAGTCTTCCACTTGTGCCATTGTTGTGGGGTTGCAATTTTATTTCCAAGTCTTTTATTTCTTTCATAATACCCAACTTGGCCAAAACGGTAGGCTAGTTCTCCACTTGTGCCATAGTTGAGGTTTCTTTTTCTTTCAAGTAATTTTAATTCTTTTGTTACACCCACCTTGGCCAAAATGGTAGGCTAGTCCTCCACTTGTGCCATTGTGTGGGGTTGTTCTTTAATTTTCCAATCAAGTTGAAAGCATTTCAGTTATTTAATTTTGCCCCACCTTGCAAGAGATTGGCATAAGCCATTCCTTGCAATAACAGAAGGCTTGTATACTTTTTAACATTATTTCAAAAGTAATCATTTTTGTGCTCCATTTTTGCCCTGTATTCTCTCCCCCTGCCACTTTGTGGATCCTGGGTGACAAGAAAGGGAAAAGGTTGTGAGTTTAGTAATTAGGCATCCAATCGTTATTGTTTTTGCCACCAAAAATGAGTCTTGTGGAAGATACTTGGGTTGCTAGATCAGGGATGGTCTCACGGAACTAGGTGTCCCCCTTATTGAGTACACAAGTCTTTGGATTTGACCTATGGAGATAGGATAAGGCCTTGTTTTCCTTGCTTATTGAACACCCAACACTTTCTTTTGGTTGACAGGATAACGGTTTGGGGAAGTCACGTAGTCTAGGATTCAATCTATCACATTTAATCCCCCTAATTAAAGAGAGACCTAAAATTTATTAAAATCAACCTACACACTACATTCACAACATTTGCAATCTCATTTTCAAAGAAATTCGTCTTTCAAGTTTTGCAATCATATTTTAAAGCAATTTACTTTTCAACTATTTTGACATTTCAAGCAAGTTACTTTTCAAGCAACATCTTGTGGATATCTCATGTTCATTGGTATAGGATCTAACTTCTCCTTTGTGTAATTGCAAGATCATCTAATTGGTTATTCTTTTCCATTGTAAATCTTATTCATGACATATTTCAATTATTTTATTGGTAAATTGGTGTAATTTGAATGCTTCATTATCTAACTATTCTTTAGTTTCTTTTGTGTATTTTGTGCAATTATCTAATTTGTCATTGTAAGTTATCTTGCCATATTTCATTTGTATATTTCATTTTGTAACTATCTCAAGTGTAAAGTAATTTCTTTCTTTATTGTCAATGATCCCGTAGCATTGTTTATTTCTTGTATAATTGTACTTGGATCTTGTGTTGTAACATTAATTGACTCCATTGCCCAAGCTTAGGCATTAGTCATAGTTGACTTAGGGAAAGGGCTGATTTTCATTAAAGATTTGCATTTGTATTGTTGCTTTCCATATAGGTTAGCTCCCCCTTACTTTTAAGAAACTAAAATTAACTCCTAGAATTCATTTAATAATTCACATAGTAACTAGTGTCTACCCCCCTTGGTTTCCCTAGGAGTAAGACTAGATGGAAGAAGTTCAAGTCGAGGTGACAATGGGCTTGAACTTAGGCATTGCACCTCCAAGGAAACACTAAGTGGATTGAGACTTTTTCCACGTTTGCAAGTGTGTATAAGGACGACAACATATCCAAAGAAAAACACCAAGAAGAATCTCAATGCCAATGTTTTCCTCCAAATATTTCTTTATTAAATGCAATCTTGAGCAAATACTTTCCACAATCTTAAGAAAAGAATGAGAGAGCAAGAAAGAATGAGAGAGAAGAGTGGGAGAGAATGGAGAGAGGAGAAATTTGGGTAGAGTAACATTGTACTGAGAATAGATGTGAAAAGAGGGAGGGGAGGCCTTTCTTATATACCTGGGAGGAAAGAGTGACCCATGTTGGATGAGCTCCAAGTGTCACTCTCACACAAAAACTGTCAATCTCAAGGGGGGCACACTTTTAGGGTTTTGAGCAAGTGAGGGGTGTGAAGGATGAGTGAGGGGGGATGGGAAAACACATTTAATCCACCCAATAGTCTAACTTAGACATTAGGAGGGCAATATAGGTGTTAGGGGGGTGTTTTCCTTTTATTTCATGAGTTGGGACAACATGCTCATCAAGGGGGGTGCAAATCCCCTAGGGGATTGAATGTAATGATGTGTTGGTAATTGTGGGGGGTTAAATTAAGTTAGGAAAAGGTTTTCCTAACTTAGGAATAAGGTTTAGGAAATTCTCTCACTCTTTCTTCAATCAATTTGTTCAAATTAAAAAAAATTGGCATTTTGACTATGTCAAATCAAACAATTAAATTGTTGTTTTAGACTGACTTGGACTCTTCATGGACAAACACCTATCAAATCTTGTCCAATTGAGCTGAAAATTGGTCCAAGGGTGTAGGGGGTCTCATTCCATTTCTTTTGAGCACAAATACCCCTATCAAAAATCCCAAGGACCTAGTTTTTACATTTTTACATCAAAATTAATTAAAATTACCCTTAACTAGACAATTTTAAAAAATTAAAAAAAATACTTTAGACTCGAAGGAACTCCACAAGACTCTAGGAGATATCGAGCATGGTCATTCACAATATTCCTAGACACGAGTCACCATAGGGCTCAACCATTAGAACACCTTTCACCACATTGGAGGATTATTGTGGCAGTGAAAAACTCGAGGGAAATTAATAAGGTTGGTTAGGCCAAATTAATAACCTGAAGAAAAAAAAAAACTCAATGAAAGGACTTCTCTAATGATAAAGTATTAGGCAACTAACCTAAAATATGATCCATGCAGACCCATTACATTATTATCCCACACAAGGGAGCGGAAATTCCAATTACAAAAATACGTGTTGAAGGCCAAAACTATCTTATAGAACCAACAAGTCTTCAACTTGGTAGCACCATCAGGTGCATATTTCATGGTACATGGAGTTGACCCCTTAGTTGAAATAGGTGGTCAACAAAGTCTCAAATGCATTAAACTTTAAGATTGATCTAGTTGAAACAATAGAGGTAGTCTAAACCCTAAGGTGCATGCATGTGTGGGCCTTTGTCTTTAGACTTTGAGGAATAAGGCATCTAGGGTGCAAGCACATTTGGGCCTTAGGTGGTGTTTTTCCCTTTTTTTAGCTTCACTTAGGTCAAGGATCAAAGGCTAGGGTTAAAACCATAAAGTGCAAGCCCTTTTGGACCTCAAGCTTTTAACCCTAGTAAGGACGTTTTACAAACTTGGACAAATAAAACTTTGTGAAGAAGAGAAGCACTTATGTCTTCCTCTTAGGGTTTCAACAAAACAAGAATACTTGCAACAAGATAGCAATTTAACCATTAAAAATAGCAAGAAAAGATAAAATTGCAAAAAATTACCTACTTCATATAAGTACCAAGAGCATTCAAACCCTAATTGCAGAAATTATCCATCCAAATGAGCAAGACATTCACTAAGAAACTCCTCCAAGACTAGCGCCTTTATATAAGAAGTGTTCCTCACAAGTGTGAGGTGAAAAGTCATGATCCAAAATGAAAATGAATGCTAGCCTTTATCTATGAGGCTAGGCCTAGCGTTTTGTCCACATAACATAACAAAACTAAATTAGAAGTGGGGCCTATTATCCCCTATTTCTATGAAAGGAGATGATGTTTTGAGGCCTGCAGGTTGAATACATGGAATGTCGAGAGCTAGATGAGCGGACGGAGCCCCTCTTCTTACCACACGTCACCATTGATCGACAACAACAACGTCCACCACATCGGCTTGGCCCACAGAAAATGATAGGTCTTGCTTCATGAGGTAACAAGTTTGGTCTCGTGGAAAGTGTCATTTTAATAATTGAAGCATTTGAACATGTTGCAAAGAGTCTTTTCTTGATTTTGAAAATGTTTGCTTGGAAATTATGCCTTTTGCGTCACTTCACCTTGGTGTTTGACATGTTGTCCTAGTAAGTGGGTCACCCTTGGGAAAAGGGTTGCTATTAGGGGGTCTCCTTGAAGGGTCATCGTACCATTCCCATCCATACTGTAATGTCCCCACTTTTGGACATCATTATATTACAGAGTGTTATGCTGACCAGAGTGGCCAGAGTGGTGTGACAACGAATCCATGAGATATTGAGGGGTTTTATTGGGCCCTAATTGCATTGTTCATCATATTCCATCATCAGGATCCATTCCGCACAACTTGGCCTTGGTTTCGTTGCATTATGACGATTTTCGTAATTTTGAGTTATTATGGGTTATATTTTAATTAAATTCGCTAAGGTCATATTGGTCATATTACTTGGAGAAACATCTTAGTGTAATAGCTCATTAGAATCAGGAGGAAGAGAACTACAGGATTATCTTATGAGAAGTGACTTTCAGTGGCCATAGAAGCCATAAAAATGGATAAATCACTTTTTAGAGGTAAAATGGTTAATTAATTCAGTGATTTAATTAATGAATAATAAAATAAAGTAAAAGCCACTTGGAGAGAAAAGGTGAACAGGGAGTATAAAAGAGAGATAGGGGCCTCTATTCTCTCATTATGTTGTTTATCATTTTTATGTCTGGCTTCTTGCTAGAGATCCCACGCACTTGGGGTTTTTGAGGGTTTTGATTGAACAAACCCTAGAGATCAGCTCGGTGGTGAAATATCCCACCTTTCCTGATCCAAGATTGGTTACGTAGGTGAAAGATTCCTCCCTCTCCATTCTACATCAAATCTATTCAGTTCCAGGAGTCTTTGTGGGGGCAGGGCATATTGTTGGAGGGCTTCTGCAAAGCTAGGGCACACCCATCTTGAGGGAGTAGCTCGATTTGCTCAGAGGTGATCAGATACTCAGTATATCTCACTCCAGGGTTGCTATCCATCATCATAGCTCCTTTTTACAATAGTTTTTGAGGGTATTCATCAGGCCATTCATTTCTTCTACCACTGGGGTGCATTTTTTCTTGAGGAGGGCGCACTGGGCATAGGAGATTTCGTGTTCTAGAGGGGAAGACCTTTCCCAATAGATTGGAGATTTTGCATAGGGGTTACTCAACCCTCGATCTACCTTTTGGCAATGGGTTTCAGTGGATATTGGTCCAAACCCTTGGAGGTCAAATTCTTGGATTGCTTCAGCCAGGGAAGGTGCACTTGCTAGAGTGTAGACACCATCAACAACCAGATTACAAGTTGGATTTCGGATATCTTTTGTATGCAGCATTGGAGGACTCTTAGGAGACCATATCTTCAACATTCCTTTCTATCTTGGAGGAATTATCAGCCATACACTCTATATATTCTAGATATGTCCCATTTTGTATGAGGTCAACTATTATTATGAATACAATCAGATCTGAGGTATTTGTGCTATTTATTTGAGTTTTTCTACTGTATCTTGTTGTGTACATGTTGTTGGCTGCATTCCTATCTTTACTTGCTGCAAACATACATTAAAACCATCATTATAAACCCCAACACAACTCAAGAGACTAAAATCAGGAAAGTGTTTGACAAAATGCCACAACCAGAAAACACATAAAATACACTAAAAGCTCAATGTTCCAATCAGATCTGGTTGGGAACATTACACATACTTACCACTTTCCACCCGTATTCCCCTTCATTTCCTCATCTTTTGGGTTTTCAGACTTATTTACCCAAGAAGGGCTTATACGTCATTTCATGGGAAGAAGAGGCTAAAGGCCCAGAGGTTTGTAGCTCGCAAAAGATAAGAGCCATAAATTATTCTCTAGATGCTCGCTCTAAGGTCCTGAGAGAAATGAAATGTTTCTCCACAAAAAATTCAAGGACCTGTAACATAAAACACATAATTAATAAATGTCCTGCTTGTTGAGGGAATGCATTTGTGGGTACCTTTTACTTTCCTTGAACACGACACTCAATTTGTTCCTAGCTTCAAGTGGAATTGCAATGCTCTTTACTTTCCATTGCATATAGTACTTAATGTTCGAAACATAATCAATTAATGGGAACAATGTTGTTAGTGCCCAAGCCCACATCTCATGTTTTCGTCGATGTATTGATAAGTATTGTAGAGGCCACAGTGAAGAAGACGTGAAGATGACCTTGTTTGTGTATTCATTGGAAGGAAATGCTACCGATTGGTTTGAAGATTTCCCGGCCAACAAATTTAGCACCCTCAACTCACTAATTGATGAATTT
>CBVK0100543738.1:0-17374 GCA_900067695.1 Picea abies | reverse complement strand
CTACACTCTTTCCCTACACGACGCTCTTCCGGTCTGCTGAGGAGCTTTGGAGATAGATGAATTGTATCTTATGATAAATAAGGAGTTATGGAAAGTAAAAGAGATTCCACACTTACAATTGGTAGATGAGGGACTTGTTACACATGGAGGTTGGATGTATGTGTCAAATTCCACATGGATAAGGAATTGTCTCTAGAAAGATTAAATGGCCAATTCACCTTATGTAGATTATCTAGGTTACAACAAGACTATTAGATGTACAATTCACCTTATGTTAATTATCTAGGTTACAACAAGTCTATGTGATAGGTATGGTGACAGGTTACAACAAGGCTATGATGATTGTGGAAAACCAATGTTTTTAGTTAGTAATGAAAAATAATGTTGTTGTTAAAAATGATTAGAATGTTAATATGTTAAAGGAGATCACCAACATATACTATGATTTGTGCACATCCTTTATCACTTTTATGATGGAAATGAGAATTAATCATGATGGATTTCCTCAGTTCTTTACTTGGTATTGTGAAGCAACATGAGTCCAACATTACAGTGCCTATGGAAAAATTAACTAAAGTTGCATAGTTCATCCCACTTAGGTCTACTCATAAAGTCATGAACAAAGCTAAGATATTTATGAAGAAATTAGTTAGGTAGAAAGGAGTGCCTATGGTGATCATTTTAGATCAAGAAATACAATTCAAATCAAACTTTTGGGCTATTTTATTCCAAGCATTGGGGAGTTGACTCAGGTTTAGTACAACCTATCATCCATAAGAATATGGATGGATAATGAATTAGTGAATAAGGATACTAAGGATATGGTGAAAATGTATTCCATGGACAAACCACAAAAAAACTTTCTAAGTGGGATGGATGCTTTCATTTAGTGGATATTCCATATAAGACCAATCTTCATACGTCACTAGAAATAAGTCCATTAATTGTGGCTTTTGTATGGAGAAAAATGCAACGCTTCAATAATTTGGGACAGCATAGTAAGAAAGATTACACTTTGGGCCATCATTGCGAAAATAAATGAAAGAGCAAGTTCCCAAAATCAAGTGCAATTTGAAGGCAATCCACCATAGGAATAGGATTTATCCATGCATGAATAAAAATCATAGGGAGTTACTTGTGGGTGATCACATGTGTATTCATAAGGATGAATTTGAATAAGAGAAAATCAATGAAGTTGGAAAGTTGTACCAAGTCAACATTCACATATTGTGGGTCATTTGAAGTCATAGATAGAGTAAAACTAGTTGCTTATAGACACACATTGCTTGTTAATATTGAAAAAAAATAATGTTTTTCATGTATTCTTGCTTAATAAATATGTACAAGATCCTAACCATACATTTGAATAGGCTTTAATTTCGAGGAAACCAAATGGAGAGTTTCAAATCAATCCTTTATGCATCACCAATGGGAAGGTGACCAAACTCAAGAATTGAGCAAACATATAACTCAAGTTCCAATGAAAACATTACACACGAGATTAGGCAACATGGGATATGGAGGATGCCATCATCATCCACGATGGAGAAGTATAGATTTTGGGTTATATTTTGTTGTTGCAAAGTCTATTGTTATTCCAAGAAAGAGGATTTAATGTAATACCCTATTTTGACCCATGCACTATACATATCTTGATGTATAAATATTGTACATAAATGGATATGTTTCTTGGGTGTGAACCAATGTGAAATTTGTATTAATAACACTCGTGACATATATTTTTCCAAAAAGGGTGTGGTTCATAAAGTTCCTAGTATGAGCCCAAGTCCAAGTCCCCACCAATGAACAATTAGCTACCTAATTTGTTCTTCTTATCGATTTGGATATAAAGTTGTGATGCCATCCTGATGTAATGGTGAAATGTATGTTAATATACATTGAATATGAAATGGTTTTTAGGAATAATAAAGCGTTATGATTTGGACAATGGTTAAAGGGGTGTGCCACCTTTTCCAAATATAGATGGTTATTATTATTATTTTTTATGATTGTAAAGGTGGCACACAAACCTTGGGAATGATTTCCATATATTATATTCCCTTGTACATCACCTACTGTTACGAGGAAAATCTCTCTATGGCTAGGGGTAAACCACAACAGACGAAAATGACTGCAGAAATCAGCTATAATCTCAAGTATGCTAGATATAGACGAATATGCTAGCAAGACAAGATAAAAGGTTGTCTAGATGTTCGATGAATTCCACCGTTGGGTGCTTGACCCAAAGCAATATACCTACAACTAGTCCTCAACAACCAAGAAACACATGCATATGGTGATAATATATGATGTTATCACATTCAATAGCATAATCCATCAATATTCATAACAAATATGCCCATGGAATAATAATTCAAATATTTGCAACATATTAATTTGATCCAGATTTTATGAGCAGAACGAAATGAATACAGATTATTAATAGGTGCTTAACACAAAATAACAGAGATACTGTAAAACTGGTTTTCTATTCAATAACGAAATAAGCTGAAACTGTAAAATGCAGCGGAAACAAGCTTGCTGGAATGGTGGCGGCTTATCTCTGAGAAGAGATGTGATGGCAGCGTGCATTCGCAAGAAGAGAATTACAATGAGGCTCTGAAGGCCTTTTTACAATAAGAAAGAATTCCCAAAAACTTAGACATTCAAAAACCTAACCCTGAGAGATCAAGCGCCAAAAGTCATGTGGGCCCCGTTTGGGTAAGTTAGTACATCAACTTCCCTGGGTCGTAACTTTTGCATACGATCTCTGTTTTAGGCGTGTGATAGCCTGTTGGAAATGTATCATCGAGGAGATTCATTTTTTGGGCTCAATCATGCCTTCAACTATATTTAAGGAGCTCGATCCCGAAAAACCTTCATTTAGGCCCTCAAAATGGCCCCGGAAGTTAAAACTGCTAAAAATAGTAAATTGACAAAATTGCCAAAAAACTGTTTTGAGCCAGTTGGAAAAGGTGGGTGGCCACCTATATCCATTTGGATCAATCCTCCCTCTTTAGGAAGCAATGGTCTCCATTGCGTTGAAGTCCCCCATCAGATGAGGAAATTTCTGCTGAATTTGGCCCTGGGTGAGCCACTTGCCTTGGTGCAAGAGCTACCCTACTTTGATGACTCGATAAGCTGGATCCTTTGTTGCTGAGTGCCCTTGATCAGTCTGTCCACAATCTGATCATTGGATTCCTATTGCAGGAAGTTGGGGTTGAGCTCTGTTGGTGTCAGTTGTTCTGCTACTTCTGAGGTGTTCAATAATGGTGGGAAATAAGGGCGAAGGAGATCCACGTTTAACACTGGGTGAAGACAAAGGAAAGGAGGAATCTTGATCTCAAAAGAATTATCCCCCCATGGCTTTGGTGATAGTGTACAACCCATAATGGAGTGGGCGAAGCTTCTGATGGGGTCCTGTAAGTCATTCTTTCTGCAAGTGCAACCAAACTTTGTCTCCCACCTGAAACTTATGCGACACCCGATGTTGATCATGGCGTTGTTTGTACTTGTCATTGGACTTCTATAGGATATCCTGAACCTATTGGAGTATGTGCTGGATCTCCTCAATGAACCGGCTGGCTTTGTCAGCCTCAGTTGGAGAAGGAGATGAGTCGGTCGAGGTGACTGCAAGGGGAAGTGCAACATCTATGGGTCCTAATGGCTGGAATCCCAACCCCATTTGAAAGGGGTTGTGGCCAGTTGAGCTATGCAGGGCTCGGTTGTAGCTATGCTGGACATAGGGAAGGCTCTCATCCCATGTGCGAGGGTGCTTTGAATTATACATGCGAAGGATATGCACAATCATTCAATTTACAACCTCGGTTTGGCCATCCGTCTGGGGGTGGAAGGCCGTGGATTTGGTGAGCTTGGTGTCCAGCAGTGACCAGAGGCTCAACCAGAATGTGCTGAGAAATCAACTATCCCGATCTGAGACAATGGTTTGTGGAATTCCAAAATGTACCCAGAATCGTTCAAAGAAGAGCTTGGCAATGGCCTCTGTTGTGATGCTCTTCTTGAAGACAACCAAGATCACCATCTTAGAAAAATGATTAACAACCACAAAAACACAGTCATTTCCCCACTTGGTGGATGAGAGGCCTGACATGTAGTCCATTGAGATGGATTCCCATGGCCTGTAAGGAGTAGGAAGAGGGGTGTACAAGCCCTATTTTTTAGCGGTCAGTTTGGCAATAGCGCAGGTAGTGCAGGACTTGATATACTTGCTGACCTCCTGTCGAAGTTTCAATCAGTAGAAATGTTGCTATAGCATCGCCACAATATTTTCAACGCTGAAGTGTCCTGCCACCCGACTGTAGTGGGATTCCTAGATCAGCTTCACTCGCTCACTTGATGGAACATAGATATGGCCCAAACGACACAACAACACATCTTGAAGATGGAAATTATCGACAACTGCGTTTGCACCCAACATTTCGTAGGTGGTGGCGAAGTCAGGGTCTGTCTCATAAAGTTGGGGCCATCCAGATGTTTCATGGCCGCAAGAGTCTAGCACCATGGTGAGTGTCATGATTGGCAGTCTACTGAGGCAATCAACGACATGATTGGTGCTTCCTGTTTTATACTTGATGTTGAGGTGGAATTGCTGCAAGTATGTGGACCACTTTTGATGGTGGCCATTTTACAATTTTCCCTGTGTCTGCATGAACTGTAGTGGCTTATGATCAGTTTGGATGACTGTCTCCTTCCTAAGAATGTAATGTCTCCACTGGCAGCATGCTTGCACAGTGGAGTACATTTCTTTGCCGTAAGTAGGGTACTTACGAACAATATCTGATAGTGTCTCAATATGATAGGCCACGGGGTGGCCGTGTTGAGTGAGAACGACACCCACAACATAGTCTAAAGCATCTGTCTTGATCTCAAAAGGATGTTGCAGGTCTGGTAGTGAAAGTACTAGGGTTGAGCACAAGCACTGCTTCAAATCATCGAACGCTTGTTGTTGGGACCGACCCCACACAAATTTCTCCTTACCACCACCACTGTTTATTTGGCTGAGGGCCCATGCAATATGGGAGAAACCCAACATGAACTTGCGGTAGAAATTGCTAAGGCCCAAGAAGCTCCGAAGCTTAGTGAGTGTTGTTGGGGCTGGTCAGTCACGGATGAGTTGGATCTTGGCTGGATCCACACGTACTCCATGTTAATCAATGATGTAGCCCAGGTAATGGACCTTGTCCATGCCAAAGGTGCATTTTTCCAAGTTGGCGTATAGCTTGTGCTGTCACAGGGTGTGCAGAACCTGTTGAATATGCTGCAAGTGTTCGGCCCAAGTCTTGTTGTAAATTAGACTGTCATCCAGATACACCACTACAAAATTATTTCTGAATGGTCACAGGATATCATCCATCATCCTCATGAAAGTGGCTGGAGCATTTGTCAAACCAAAGGGCATGACCAACCATTCAAAAAGGCCTTCCTTTGACTTGAAGGCGGTCTTGCATACATCTGTCTGTTCTATCGGGACGTGGTGGTAGCCAGACATCAGATCAATCTTACTGAAGTATTTGGCCCTTGTGAGTTGATCAAGGAGGTCATCGATTCGGGGAACCGGGTACTGATTTTAGACTGTGATTTTATTCAGAGCCTAGTAATCAATCCAGAGTCGCCAGGTCCCATATTTATTTTGCACCAGCACGATTGGGCTCCCACAAGGTGATGAGCTGGGGTGGATGTGCCCCTTGTGGAGTAGTTCTTGGATCTGTCACTTGATCTCCTCATTCTCTAACAAAGAGTGACGATAGACTGGCCCATTGGGTAGCGGTGTGTCGGGGGTCAGATCGATGGGGTGCTTGACCTGGCAGTGAAAAGGCACCCCTGTAGGTGAGGAGAAGATATATGAGTATCCTTCCACGACCTTATCTACTTGCTTTTGCTGTGTGGAGAGGTCGGCCACAGAGACCCTAGATGTGGCTATGATATTTCTCTTATTCTGAGAGTGAATCATGAAGAAGATAAACTTCCCCATCTGAGAGATGACCTTCCTGCATTTCTTAGCATAGATAAAGGAAATAGCACTAGGTGGGACTGCCTCAGGTATCTTGTACAATTTCCTGTTCAAATTGATAATAACACTACGAGGTCTAGACTCATACACTGCATGATGTTTCCATAAATAAGGTTGGCAAAAAAGAACATCACAAAATTCGAGAGGAGAAACATCACACAATACCTCGTCTTTGAAGGGCTTGATGTTGTACATCAGTCAACACTTTTGGCTGACATGGAGATCGCTTCCTTGGCGGAGCCATCCAATGGTGTACAGTTGTGGGTGTGACATTGTTGGCAGGGCCAACCGCTTGGCGACCTCTGCTGAGATGAAGTTCTTCTGGCTACCGCTATCAATGATAAAGTGTAGTGGGGTGCCTTTTACCCACATCTGTGAATGGAAGCAACTCTCTCCTTCTTCTGGCTCGTCTAGTTCACCAGGCTGAAGCTTGGTGGTAGCAACGATGGCATTGGGTTCCGTGTCAATGATCCATCTTCCTGTTTCTAGTTCTGGCTCAGAGTCATAATCTGCATCTGATTCAGAGGCTTTCACTTCAGCCACCAACGACTGTTTTGAGTGGTAGTCAGTAGTGTTATGCCAAGGGCTCTTATGGAAGTCACACCACTTCCCAGTATCTTTCTTTGTCTTTCTGGTGTCCTTCTTTGCTTGCGGCTTGGACTGGTTGTCCTAATACTGTCCATATTTGCTATGTCCTTTGTTCGGTGGGTTGGGGCCACCCTTTCCTGGCTTTTGTTGTGAGGGGTTCCCAGGCCCAAATTTCCACGTCTTTTGTTTGAGCTTTTGCTTGATTTTGATAGCATATCGGTAGGTTGTGCCTAAGGATGAGATGTCCATAAACTCCATTTCGGTCTAGATGTATCTATGCAGAGCACTGCGATACTTGAGCACTAGATGTCGCTTTGAATCTTTGATACCCAACTTGGTGCGCAAGGTATGGAAGATATTTGTGAAATTTGGCACTGCTTGGTCTCTTTCTTGCCGCAGGGTGGTCCATTTGGTATACAGGTCGTCCCAACTTCTAACAGGGTAGTATTGTTCCTTAATAGCATCCCTGAAGGATTCCCAGGTGGAGGTGACTGAAAATAATGAGGTTTTGTCTGTTTCCTTTTTCTCACAGAAACTTTCCCACCAATCTTTAACATGGGGAATGGCTTTGAGGAGCGCAAAAGTAATCTTTTCTTTATTCGAAAAGTTATGGACAAAAAAATACCCTTCCAGTAGATTCAACCACTTGTCTACAACATATTCATCTATCTGACCTTCAAATATAGGAATATCGAAGTTTATTTATACCTTGAAGGGGGCGACGCCTCCGTTCGAAGAAGATGTGTTGCCTATTGGTAGCTACCGAAGGATTTGCGCGGAACTATCCATCATCTCGTTCCTCTGTTGCATGAGGGATTCCTCAATCAAAAGTTTGAAAGGATCTCCTGTTCCGTCATCTCTCTTTTCTCCTACCATGGGAGGTCCCTTGGGCATGTGAGAGCTTACTTCCTCAAGAGAAACAAGCTCGAGACCCAACTCTTTGTACTACGACCTCGTTGGGGACATGCATTAAGATGACAAGGAGTAGACCGCTCTGATACCACTGATATGTATTTTATGAGTAGAATGAAATGAATACATATTATTAATAGGTTCTTACCAAAAAATAACATAGATACAGTAAAACTGGTTTTCTATTCAATAACGAAATAAGCTGAAACTGTAAAATGCAGCGGAAACAAACTTGTTGGAATGGTAGCAACTTATCTTTGCTAAGAGATGTGATGGCAGCGCTCATTCACAAGAAGAGAATTACAATGAGGCTCTAAAGGAATTTTTACAATAAACAAGAATTCTAAAAAACCTAGACATCCAAAAACCTAACCCTAGAAGATGAAGCACCAAAAGTCATGTGGGCCCCATTTGGGTAAGTTAGTACATCAACTTCCCAAGGTCGTAACTTTTGCATACGATCTTCGTTTTAGGCATGTGATATCCCGTTGGAAAGGTATCATTGAGGAAATTCATTTTGGGGGCTTAATAATTCTTTTAGCTATCATTCAGAGCTCGATCTCGAAAAACCTTCATTTAGGCCCTCAAAATGGCCCCGAAAGTTAAAACTACTAAAAATAGTAAATTGCCAAAATTGACAGAAAACTGTTTTGAGCCAGTTGGAAAAGGTGGGTGGTCACCGATATCCATCTGGATCAATCCTCCCTCCTTAGGAAGCAATGGTCTCCATTGTGTTGAGGTCACCCATCAGATGAGGAAATTTCTGCTGAATTTGGCCCCAGGTGAGCCACTTGCCTTGTTGTAGGATTTGCCCTGCTTTGACAACTCAATAAAGCTCGATCCTTTGTTGTCGAGTGCCCTTGATATGTATGTCCACAATATGATCATTGGATTCCTATTGTAGGCAGTCAAGTTTGAGCTTTGTTGGTGTCAGTTGTTCTACTACTTCCGAGGTGTCCGATAATGGTGGGAAATAAGGGCGAAGGAGCTCCACGTTGAACACTGAGTGCAGAAAAAGGAAAGGAGGAATTTTAAGCTCAAAAGAATTATCCCCCACGACCTTGGTGATATTGTATGGCCCATAACATAGTTGGCGAAGCTTTCAATGGGGTGATGTAAGGCGTTCTTTCTACAAGTGCAACCAAACTTTGTCACCCACCTGAAACTTATGTGACACACAATGTTGATCATGGCATTGTTTGTACTTTTCATTGGACTTTTGTAGGATATCCTAAACTTGTTGGCGTATGTGTTGGATTTTCTCAATGAACTTGGTTTCTTTGTCAGCTTCAGTTGGAGCAGGAGATGAGTCGGTCGAGGTGACTGCAAGGGGAAGTGTAACATCTATGGGTCCCAATGGTTGGAATCCCAACCCCACTTGAGAGGGGCTGTGGCCGGTTGATCTATGCAGGGCTCAGTTGTAGCTATGCTGGACATAGGGAAGGCTCTCATCCCATGTGCGAGGGTGCTTTGAATTATACATGCAAAGGATATGCACAATCGTTCGATTTACAACCTCGGTTTGGCCATCCGTCTGGCGGTGGACGACCATGGATTTGGTGAGCTTGGTGTCCAATAGTGACCAGAGGCTCAACTAGAATGTGCTGAGAAATCAACTATACCAATAAGAGACAATGGTTTGTGGGATTCCAAAATGTACCTAGACTCGTTCAAAGAAGATCTTGGCAGTGGCCTCTGCTATGATGCTCTTCTTGCAGACAACTAGGATCACCATCTTAGAAAAGCGATCAACAACCACAAAAACATAGTCATTTCCCCGCTTTGTGGATGGGAGGCCCGACATGTAGTCCATTGAGATGGAATCCCATGGCCTTTTAGGAGTAGGAAGAGGGGTGTACAAGCCCTGTTTCTTAGTGATCGGTTTGACAATAGCGCAGACAGTGCAGGACCTGATATACTTGCTGACTTCCATTCGAAGTTTCGGACTGTAGAAATGTTTTTGTAGCATCGCCACTGTCTTTTCAATGCTAAAGTGTCATGCCATTGGACTGTAGTGGGATTCCCAGATTAGCTTCGCTCGCTCACTTGATGGAACACATATATGGCCCAGACAACACAACAACCCATCCTGAAGATGGAAATTATCGACAACTGCATTTGAACCAAACATTTGGTAGGTGGTGGCAAAGTCAAGGTCTGTCTCATAGAGTTGGGGCCATCTAGATGTCTCATGGCTGCAAGATTCTAACACTGTGGTGAGTGTCGCGACTGGCGGTCTGCTGAGGAAATCAGCGGCGCGATTGCTGCTTCCTGTTTTATACTTGATGTTGAGGTGGAATTGCTGCAAGTATGTGGACCACTTTTGATGGTAGTCATTCTGCAATTTTCCCTATGTCTACATGAACTGCAGTGGCTTATGATTAGTGTGGATGATTGTTTCCTTCCCAAGAATGTAATGTCTCCATTGGCGGCATGCTTTCATAATGGAGTACATTTCTTTTTCGTAAGTAGGGTAATTACAGACAGTATCTGACAGTGTCTCACTATGATAGGCCACGGGGTGGCCGTGCTGAGTGAGAACGACACCCACAACATAGTCTAAAGCATCTGTCTCGATCTCAAAAGGATGTTGCAGGTCTAGTAGTGAAAGTAGTGGCGCTGAGCAAAAGCGCTACTTCAGATCATCGAATGCTTGTTGTTGGGACTAGCCCCACGCAAATTTTTCCTTACCACCACCCCTGTTTATTTGGTTGAGGGCCTATGCAATATGGGACAAACCCAACATGAACCTACAGTAGAAATTGGCAAGGCCCAAGAAGCTCCGAAGCTCAGTGAGTGTTGTTGGGGCTGGCCAATCACAGATGACTTGGATCTTGGCTGGATCCACATGTACGTCATGCTGATCAATGATGTAGCCCAAGTAATGGACCCTGTCCATGACGAAGGTGCATTTTTCCAAGTTGGTGTATAGCTTGTGCTGTCGTAGGGTGTGCAGAACCTACTGAATATGTTGCAAGTGTTCGGTCCAAGTCTTGTTGTAAATTAGAATGTCATCCAGATAACCACTACAAAAGTATTGGTGAATGGTCACAGGATATCGTCCATCATCCTCATGAAAGTGGTTGGAGCATTTGTCAAACCAAAGGGCATGACCAACCATTCAAAAAGGCCTTCCTTTGACTTGAAGGTGGTCTTACATACATCTGTCTATTCTATCGGGACCTGGTGGTAGCCAGACATCAGATCAATCTTACTGAAGTATTTGGCCCCCATGAGTTGATCAAGGAGGTCATCAATTCAGGGAATCGGGTATCAATTTCTGACTGTGATTTGATTCAGATCCTAGTAATCAATCCAGAGTCGCCAGGTCCCATCTTTCTTCTATACCATCACAATTGGGCTACCGCAAGGTGATGATCTGGGGCGGATGTGCCCCTTGTGGAGCAATCCTTGGATCTGTTGCTTGATCTCCTCATTCTCTATTAAAGAGAGATGATAGACTGGCCCATTGGGTAGCAGTGTATCGGGGGTTAGATCGATGGGGTGCTTGACTTGGTAATGTAGAGGCACCCTTGTAGGTGAGGAGAAGATATCTGAGTATTCTTCCATGACCTTATCTACTTTATTTTGCTGTGTGGAGAGGTCAACCGTAGAGACCTTGGATGTGGCCATGATCTTTCTCTTATTCCGAGAGAAAATCACGAAGAAGACAAACTTCCCCATAAGAGAGATGACCTTCCTACATTTCTTAGCATAGATCAAGGAAATAGCACTAGGTGGGACTGCCTCGGGTATCCTGTACAATTTCTTGTTCAAAATAATAATAACACTACGAGGCCTAGACTCATATATAGCATGATGTTTCCATAAATAAGGTTGGCAAAAAAGAACATCACAAACTTCGAGAGGAGAAACATCACAAAATACCTCGTCTTTGAAGGGCTTGATGTCGTACGATAGTCGACACTGTTGGCTGACGCAGAGATTGCTTCCTTGGCAGAGCCATCCAATGGTGTCTGGTTGTGGGTGTGGCGTTGTTGGAAAGGCCAACCGCTTGATGACCTCTTTTGAGATGAGGTTCTTCTGGCTATCGCTATCAATGATGAAGTGCAGCGGGGTGCCTTTACCCACATCTGTGAATGGAAGAGGCTCTCTCCTTATTCTGGATCGTCTGGTTCACCAAGATGGAAATTGGTGGTAGCAACGGTGGCATTGGGTTCCATGTCAATGATCCATCTTCCTCTTTCTGGTTCTGGCTCAGAGTCATAATCTGCATCTGATTCATAGGCTTTCACTTCGGCCACCAGTAACTGTTTTGAGCTGCAGTTAGTAGTGTTATGCTAAGGGCTCTTATGGAAGTCACACCACTTTCCGATATCTGTCTTTGTCTTTTTGGTGTCCTTCTTTGCTTGCATCTTGGACTAGTTGTCCTGATGCTATCCATCTTTTCTCTGTCCTTTGTTCGGTGGTTTGGGGCCACCCTTTCTTGGATTTTGTTGTGAGGGGTTCCCAGTCTCAAATTGCCGCGTCTTTTGTTGGAGCTTGTGCTCAATTTTGACGGCATATCGGTAGGCCATGCCTAAGGATGAGATGTCCAGAAACTCCATTTCAGTCTAGATGTATCTATGCAGAACACCGTGATACTTGAGCACCAGATGTTACTCTGAATTTTTGATACCCAACTTGGTGTGCAAGGTATGGAAGATATTTGTGAAATATGGCACTGCTTGGTCTCTTTCTTTCCGTAGTGTGGTCCATATGGTAGACAGGTCTTCATAACTTTCGACAGGGTAGTATTGTTCCTTAATAGCATCCCTAAAGGATTCCCAGGTGGTCATGACTAAAACTAATGAGGTTTCCTCTGTTTCCTTTTTCTCACAGAACGTTTCCCACCAATCTTTGACATGGGGAACAACTTTGAGGAGCACAATAATAATCTTTTCTTTATTTAAAAGTTATGGACAAAAAAATACCCTTCTAGTAGATTCAACCACTTGTCTACAACATCTATGTTTATCTGACCTTCAAATATAGGAATATCAAAGATTATTTGTACCTTGAAGGGGGCGTTGCCTCCGTTCGAAGAAGATGCATCGCCTGTTGGTAGCCGTTGAAGGATTTGCGCGAAACTATCCATCATCTCGTTCCTCTGTTGCGTGAGGGCTTCCTCAATCTACAGTTTGAAAGGATCTCATGTCATGTCATATTTCTTTTCTCTTTCCATGGGAGGTCACTTGGACGTGCTAGAGCTTCTTTCCTCAAGAGAAACAGGCTTGAGACCCAACTCTTTGTACTCCGACCTCGTTGGGGACATGCATTAAGACGACAAGGAGCAGACCACTCTGATACCGTTGATCCGGATTTTATGAGTAGAATGAAATGAGTACAGATTATTCATAGGTGCTTAACACAAATTAACAGAGATACAGTAAAACTGGTTTTCTATTCAATAACAAAATAAGCTGAAACTGTAAAATGCAGTGGAAACAAGTTTGCTGGAATGGTGGCAAATTATCTCTGAGAAGAGATGTGATGGCAGCGCGCATTCGCAAGAAGAGAATTACAATGAGGCTCTGAAGGCATTTTTACAATATGAAAGAATGCCAAAAACCCTAGACATCCAAAAACCTAACCCTGGGAGATGAAGCGCCAAAGTCATGTGGGCCCCGTTTGGGTAAGTTAGTACATCAACTTCCCGGGGTCATAACTTTTGCATACAATCTTCGTTTTAGGCGTGTGATAGCCTGTTGGAAAGGTATCGTTGAGGATATTCATTTTGGGGACTCAATGATTCCTTTGGCTATCATTGAGGAGATTTATCCCGACAAACCTTCATTTAGGTCCTCAAAATGGCCTCTAAAGTTAAAATTGCTAAAAATAGTAAATTGCCAAAATTGCCAGAAAATTATTTTGAGCTAGTTGAAAAAGGTGGGTGGCCACCAATATCCATATGGATCAATCCTCCTTCCTTAGGAAGTAATGGTCTCCATTGCATTGAGGTCCCCCATTAGATGAGGAAATTTCTAAATTTGGCCTTGGGTGAGCCACTTGCCTTGGTGCAGTAGCTGCCCTGCTTTGATGACTCGATAAAGCTGGATCCTTAGTTGTCGAGTGCCCTAGATCTGTCTATCCACAATCTGATCATTAGATGCCTGTTGTAGGCAGTTGGGGTTGAGCTCTATTGGTGTCAGTTGTTCTGCTACTTCTGAGGTGTCCAATAATGGTGGGAAATAGGGGCAAAGGAGATCCACGTTGAACATTGGGTGCAGACCAAGGAAAGGAGGAATGTTGAGTTCAAAAGCATTATCCCCCATAGCCTTGGTGATAGTGTACGTCCCATAATGGAGTGGGTGAAGCTTTCGATGGGGTCCTGTAAGGCGTTCTTTCTGCAAGTGTAACCAAACTTTGTCACCCACCTGAAACTTATGCGACACCTGATGTTGATCATGGAACTGTTTGTACTTGTCATTGGACTTCTATACGATATCCTGAACCTATTGGCAGATGTGATGGATCTGATCGATGAACCGGGTGGCTTTGTTAGCTTCAGTTGGAGCAGGATATGAGTCGGTCGAGGTGACCTCAAGGGGAAGTGCAACATCTATGGGTCCTAATGGTTGGAATCCCAACCCCACTTGAAAGAGGTTGTGGCCGGTTGAGCTATGCAGGGCTTGGTTGTAGCTATGCTGGACATAGGGAAGGATCTCATCCCATGTGCGAGGGTGCTTTGAGTTATACATGCGAAGGATATGCACAATCATTCGATTTACAACCTCAGTTTGGCCATCCGTCTGGGGGTGGAAGGTCGTGGATTTGGTGAGCTTGGTGTCTAGCAGTGACCAAAGGCTTGACCAGAATGTGCTGAGAAATTGACTATCCTGATCTGAGACAATGGTTTGTAGGATTCCAAAATGTACCCAGACTTGTTCAAAGAAGAGCTTGGCAGTGGCCTCTGATGTGATGCTCTTCTTCCAGGAAACCAGGATCGCCATCTTAGAAAAGCAATCAACAACCACAAAAACACAGTCATTTCCCCGCTTGGTGGATGGAAGGCCCGACATGTAGTCCATTGAGATGGATTCCCATGGCCTGTCAGGAGTAGGAAGAGGGGTGTACAGGCCCTGTTTCTTAGTGTTCGGTTTGGCAATAGCGCAGGAAGTGCAGGACCTAATATACTTGCTGACCTCCTGTCAAAGTTTCAGTCAGTAGAAATTTTTATGTAGCATTGCCACTATCTTTTCAATGACGAAGTGTCCTGCCACCCTACTATAGTGGGCTTCCTAGATCAACTTCACTCGCTCACTTGATGGAACACAGATATGGCCCAGACAACACAACAACCCATCCTGAAGATGGAAATTATTGACAACTACATTTGCACCCAACATTTGGTAGGTGGTGGCAAAGTCAGGGTCTGTCTCATAGAGTTGGGGCCATCTAGATGTCTCATGGCCACAAGAGTCTAGCACCGTGGTGAGTGCCGCAACTGGCGGTCCGCTGAGGAAAACAACGACTCGATTGGTGCATCCTATTTTATACTTGATGTTGAGGTGGAATTGATGCAAGTATGTGGACCCCTTTTGATGGCTGTCATTCTGTAATTTTCCCTGTGTCTGCATGAACTGCAGTGGATTTTGATTAGTGTGGATGACTATCTCCTTCCCAAGAATGTAATGTCTCCACTGGCGGCATGCTTTCACAATGGAGTACATTTCTTTGTCGTAAGTAGGGTACTTACAAATAGTATCTGACAATGTCTCACTATGATAGGCCACGGGGTGGCTGTGTTGAGTGAGAATGATGCCCACAACATAGTCTAAAGCATCTGTCTCGATCTCAAAAGGATGTTGCAGGTCTAGTAGTGAAAGTACTGGGGTTGAGCACAAGCGTTGCTTCAAATCATTGAATGCTTGTTGTTGGGACCGGCCTTATGCAAATTTCATCTTACCAGTACCCCTGTTTATTCTGCTGAGGGCCCATGCAGTATGGGAGAAACCCAACACAAACATGAGGTAGAAATTGGAAAGGCCCAAGAAGCTCTGAAGCTCAGTGAGTGTTGTTGGGGCTGGCTAGTCCTGGATGACTTGGATCTTGGCTGGATCCACATGTACTCCGTGATGATCAATGATGTAGCCTAGGTAATGGACCCTATCCATGCCGAAGGTGCATTTTCCCAAGTTAGTGTATAGCTTGTGCTGCCGTAGGGTGCGCATAACCTGTTGAATATGATGCAAGTGTTCGGCCCAAGTCTTGCTGTAAATTAGAATGTCATCCAGATACACCACTACAAAAGTATTGGTGAATGGTCGTAGGATATCATCCATCATCCTCATGAAAGTGGCTGGAGAATTTTTCAAACTAAAGGGCACGACCAACCATTCAAAAAGACTTTCTTTTGACTTGAAGGTGGCCTTCCATACATTTGTTTTTTCTATTGAGACCTTGTGATAGCTAGACTTCAGATCAATATTACTGAAGTATTTGGCCCTTGTGAGTTGATCAAGGAGGTCATCGATGTAATATCCCTGATCCCACTGATCAAGATATTTGTTACTGATCTATTGTTCTATCTTGCAGATCTGATACACTGGGGGTTTCTGGATGTGTTTCAATTGTATGTTTGAGATCTTGATGGTTATTGCATGTGCATGTTGGTTATTGCATGTGCATGTTGCATATTTATGGTTTAAACAACATATAAAGGACACATGCATAAGTAAAGAACATCAACTGCCCAATATCATGTATTATACGGCTCAAGCATGGAAATACAATAGCCTACTAGAAATATTGAATATAAATGTCAGCTAGATCTCATGGATCATCACTGGAATACAAGCAAGTAGCATAAAAATACCTGTGATCAGAAGATGATAACATATCTGATGCATGCATGGATAGATCGGAAAAAATATGTGATTATGGAGAAGTACGGTAAATGCTACCAACTAGAAAACTCGCCCAGAAGGATAGACCATCGGAATGCGCTAGAAACTGCTCCAATAGAATCACCATGGCCTCTAGACTGAAATGGATGAATGTTGGATCTTGGATCTGGTCTCTGAGGTACTAGATCTAGACCCCTGGGGGGTTTTCATGCCTCTTGGGACACTGGATGTGCCCCAAAGGATTCCACCAACAGAATCTGCAGCTATAGGGATCAAAATGATCATCTCGCCAAATGCGGAATTGGGTCAAAAGGATTTTCCCGGATCTTCTCTTATACTCTGCATGCAACCCCAAATATATGTCAGGAGGAGTTGTGACCTAAATGGTTGGATGAGGCAATCTGCAAGATTCCACCATCAAAATCTGATGATAGATGACTCAATAGAAGCACCCTGGCTAGATCTCAAATGGGTCGGAAGGATTTTCCTGGTTCTGCTCTTATACTCTGCATGCAACCCCAAATATTTGTCTGGAGGAGTTGCGCCCTAAATGTATACATGAGTCTATCTGCAAGATTCAACCTTCAGAATCTAACGATATATGGCTCAATAGAATCGCCCTAGCTAGATCTCAAATGGGTCGGAAGGAAACTATAATCTGGACATAGACCTCGTGCAGCTCTCCAAACCCTCAAACTGACTTGCGCCCTCACTGGCTAAGTTGTGCACTCTACAATGGCTAATCCTAAAAAGTGTGGTGAAATACCTGTATGGTATCTCTGATGGGCTAGGGTGTGTCTCTCAACACCAAAACCGATCAATGGTGGTGGTTTCCTCCAAAAATCCACAAAACAATAAGGTTGACTCTCTTCCTCCTCTGGGAACTCTCAACATCAAATCATAACAATGCATAATGAATTAGGTTGCTTTACCCTTCCTTTATAGCTTCCTGAAACCCTAATTCGTTGTTGAAATTTTCCCTCCAAGTGACTTT